>RHKH01000002.1:635186-669068 GCA_009829795.1 Lasiodiplodia gonubiensis | reverse complement strand
AACATGCAAAATTTACCGGCAAAAAAAAAAAAAAAAAAGCAATTCAGAGCAATTCAGAGACGGCCTCTTTCTCGAGGCTCTCTTCAATTCTTTCACTATCAACAGTCTTCATTTTATCCTCGCAAAAGTGTGATGTCCACCCCCAGCTTCTGAAGGTTCCGCAATTGTTATGGCAGTCCCCAGAACATGAATCAAGGTAGTATTCAACGCCAAAGATGCGTACGGGAGCTATAAACGACTCAATTTCCTCCATCTCGGTCCCAGTCAACCTTTGCAGCCACGAGCGCGGTTTGGATCTGGTTGAAAGAATGAGTGTGGCGGATTCGGCCTCCACAAGAAGACAAAATTGAATCGAGAATGGGCTGGGGGCTGAGGTGATGTTGTGCTCTGCTCTATGTCACTTCTTTCGTGGTGACTTCGATGCGAGCTCGGCCCAAGGTTCAACTCACGTACAGCCTGTTAGCAGCTGCTTGGCGGCATGCATTTGCGTCCAATCCCGACCGGGCATGTCAACTCATCGGCCGGCCTCCCTATCTCAGCTCAGCACCACGTAGCTGGAAGGGGGTACCAGCCGGACTATAGTGCTTGTTGGAACAGTCGGGCCCCATCTCCCTTTCGATGAGGCTGCCGATGGGATGGCTGGGATCCGTCTTACAGGAGAACAGCGATGCTCGGCGGTATCAAGGTGGGGTGGGGTGCTTGCACCCCCGCTCCCCCAGCTGCTAGTATGAACAACGCAAACCCATCCCCCCCTCGTCGAGCCAGTGCCAGAAGGTCCAACCTACTCCACCACTAGTGGCCCTGTCAACTCCAAAGCAGACGGGATAGTAACCTGATCGGGCTAAGATGCTGGCCCTTCGACGTACGAAGATGAGACGTAGCGGCGGCTCGTGCGAAGGCCGTGCGAAGGCCGTGTGGAGGGCCGAGCAGGGTTTGTTTGACCGAATTTTTGGCTTATATCTTGGCCGTTGACGTGCTGCTGGAGGAAGTACTTGTTGAGCTAGTTATTATGTGTCTCTTTCCAGATACCTTCGCGGTGGAATCGGGTACTGTATTGTGATCTTTGAGAAGGAGCACCCAGAGAGCGCTTGGGCCATTCGGCCACCTTATGCAACCCCGCTAGCCAGTCTCTTACGTATTTGAACACAGATTTAGGCCTCTTACTTGATTCCTCAGTACTTGGGTGTCCTACACACGCCAGCTGAGATCGAAGGTAGCTGTAATGTCCCCAGTGACTTGAGAGCATCGAGCCTTTCCGCTTTCCTCGAGTTCTTCTTTTCCTCTGCCCTAGTCTATACTAAAACCTAAATATCTGGCTTACATTTTATCATTTGTAGGCTTTCGAGGTTTGCATGTTCCTTCAACCGACGACGGCACCTAAGATATGTAATGTCGAAAGATTAGGCGGTAATCGAGCTTGCTCATCAGATTATGCATATACAGAGCTGCTTCACCGTATGAAATTTTCCGTGAGGCCTGCCTAAAGATCTATCAATATTCACTAATAGTCAAATTAAAGAGATCATCAGGTTGAGCGCCATTACAGGGGATTGTCGCAGCCGAACTAGCGTAAAGAATAGTAAGGCCCCAGGCGTAACTATACCTCAGCTCTTTTTTGAAAAAAATAATGCATGAGTAGTTGAAGCTAACGTCTGGATGAGTTTGTGGACTTAAAAATATTATATACACGTCCGGACGATAGCTTCAGCCGTCAATGACACGAGCTAAAAACAAATCCACATTAGCCATCGGCTGTGAGATTGGACTATAGGTATTCGTATGTCTTTATATGTTCATTCAGGGTCTGCACTTTTATACAGTTTGATACATACAGATGAGAGAAGAAAAGAAAAGGAAAATGGCCAGACTCCTTCCACATCCAAAGCATCCCTGGAAACCCGTAACCCCGCTAAGAAGACAGAAATTCTGAGACAGATCGTAGCGCTAGAAATAGTGTGTAATCATTCTTTTGTTCTTTTGCTTTCTTGAATTTCCCCATGAAGGCAACAGCATGCAGTCTGTTCACCCCAGTTCTCCTGATCTCAGCGGCGCGTTTCATCTCGGCACCCAGCCAATCTCCTCGATCGGCCAGCGCACCCACTGCCTGTATACGGGAGGGAGGAGGTGATATATGCGCGAGATCAGATGTGTGCCCCAGCCCTTGATCCACCAGAAGCTGTCGAGGCGATGCAGCAGGATGCTGTAGAAGGAGAAGATGACGAGGGCGTGGGGGGCGTGCTGCGACAGGAGTTTGAGGTAGTCGTTGGAGACCATGCACGGCCACGAGAAGATGCTGCGGAGATGGCATTCGTTGGGGCCGAGGTTGAAGATGTACGTGTACGACTTGATCAGGTCGTCGAGGGCGCCGAGGTAGAGGGCGGTCAGCTCCGGGTCGGCGACGTCGCGCTCGAGGAAGCGGCGCAGGTCCAGCAGGTGGTCCTCCTCGGGCGGGCGGGCAGGCTCGGTGATGGGCAACGGCTCAGCCGTGACGCGCGCGGGCCCGGGGCCGCTTTTGAGCAGGGCCGGGTCGAAGGCCGGGACCTTGACGCGGTGGAGGAAGGGGCCGATGCTACCGTTGAGGATCCATTCGCTCGAGCTGAAGACGATGCTGGCGATGCCGCGGAGCAGGAAGAGCCACTCTGCGACGCCCTCGTGGCTGACGAAAGGGATGTCGTCGGGCTTGCGGGGCAAGGCGAGGCTGAGGATGGCGGTCAGGGCGCTGAAGATGTATAGGGCTGAGCAGTTCTCTTGGGTGACGTTGGGGAGGATGCTGGTGGGGCCGCGCAGACCGATCTTGTGGTGGGAAACGGCACGCGCGATGTAGAAGTCGGCTTTGTCGGGTTTCCAGTGGGCCATGTGCGCTGCCGACACGGCCAGAATGGCGCGCATGACGAAGTCGTGCTGGAAAGCTAGACGCGGCACTTCGACGCGCCAGACACTGCGGAGTTCGGCCGTCTGCGAGATGGTGAAGGCGGTCGAGGTGACAAAGTTGTGCAGCAGCTCCAGGTCCACCATGTTCAATCCCATATGGCCTTCATCCTCCAGCAATGGGACCGTGTGCGGACTCGGCGCTGTGGAGGGAGTGGTTGCAGTCGGGTTGGTGGATGAGGCGCCGGAGCCAAAGTAGCCCTGGGGGCTTTGCGACGAGGCAGCGGCTTTGCGGGCCATGATCTCGGGAAAGTCGCATGTTATCGAGTGTTTGATGCAGTTCCGACAATGGGGCTTCGTCTCGTCGCACTGCTCGCCGTCAGTCGTGCATCACGTGACGGCCGTAGGGCCCTGGTTGGGTGGTGCATCTGGTCGATGGTGATGGGCGGGATTGGCGAGGTTGGCGAATAGGGGAGGGGTACGACAGGAGAGGCGGGGATACAGAGCGCGGACAGAGCGCAGACTCTTGGGCAAGGCGGTGAGATATTCTTAAGATCGCTTGATATGGCCTACTTGCTCACCTTGATCTTGCGACGCTTGCAGTGGCCGCAGCCATTGCGAGATTTCCGATGCGGTTTCCGAGACGCGGCGGGAATCATGGCGAATGCGAGTACGACTACGCAGTCGCGCGCGCACTGGTCGGACGGAACGGCACGTGGAGGCGCTCAACCTGCGGGTAAGGTGACGTACCGACGCTCAGGGCGTGTTTGCTCGAGATGTTGTTCGTTCGGGTTGGGGGAAAAGTGAATACGAATGCGCGACCAGCTGTGTTAGTATTTAAAGCTGGCTGACAGAACACGGCAGCGCCCGTGCTTGGAGAGCGCCCTTCGCTCCGCACCAGCTGGCAGTCTCTTGTTCAGCTTGGCGGTGCTGGACCGGTAGAGAAATCCACTTGCCGGCTCCGTATCGCCCTGCCGGTGTAGCTGTGTGTCGCGGGGTGGCGTTGTTCCGTTCTGAAGGGGCCCAACACCGCAAGCCCTGCCAAGCCTTTGTCCTTCCTCGCCTTTCCGGATGGCATACAATAAGTATTGCGCCCCGGCCCGGTAACTGCAAGCTCCCGATCTGCAAACCCTGGTCCGCCGTTATGCCCGGTGACCGGGCCCACCTGACCCAACTACTACATGCAACACCACATTCACTCAACCATCATTGAAACGTGAAGAAAACACCGTCTTCTCGTATCACTGTCTGCTCAAACTCTAAACACTAGCTCCCCTCCTAATTATTTGTCCGCCGTGCCCCATCCGTCTCGCCACTCGCTTAACTCCGACCACCATCTAGAGCTTTGTAAGGACCTGATACCCCACCGTTGCAAGTGATTCGAACAGCATATATCAAACGAATACCGCGGCATCGTCAGTTGATCTCTATAAAGACCAATACACTGTCTTCGCCCACATGAAACGACATCTATCATGCGCCCATACCCGAGAGGATGGCGAATTGGATGTCCAGCTTTGGCGACTGGATATTGCAGAAAGACCCAGCAGCTTCTCAGATTCTTACCTATGTTTACAACCAATGGAACTGGCGTAGACAGACGGGAGTACAAGTAGTTTCCATCCCCGCTATCTCAAGAGCGGTTACACATCGGTGCCAATAGCACTTGAGGACCACTAGAAGAAGCAAAGGATCGAACAAAAATCAGTCTCGCATCACAAGCCTGTAGTGTTCCACCTGTGGAGAAATCGCGCCCCCAGAAAGCCAATACAATGATGATGCTCAACAGAGCAAAGCCTTGATAGTGGGTTTTTGAGGAAATTGGGAGCAGAGCCTCGCGACAGCAGTGGTTACGCGAGACTGCACTATATGTGCAACTCTCTCGTGTCCTCCTTAATTATTCGTGGTAGGTGCATGAAGACGCTGCCGAGGAGCCCCGTTCATGTGATAAGCGAAGCGTCAAGCAACGGGACGACACCGCTTGGCTGCGCCTTCTGTCGAGGCTTAGCTGGACGTGACGATGATTTGAATGAAGGATACCCGCTAGGCGCAGACCGGTGTACTTTAGCTCACTCGATCTTGCGGTTCCGAGAAGTAGCTTCTGTCAGTCAGCAGCTGCGGACGCCGAGTCTAACCGAACCGAGTTATGCAGCGTCGTTCTTGTGAACCCGAATACGAAATTATCGGATTCTGCACGTGTTGCCGCCTCAAAAGTCCAGGCCGCTCGTCACTCGTCTCCTTCTGCTTCCGGTGTTGTGCTGACGTAGCGGACATGACAACAACCCCGCACCTCAACGGTTTTCGCACACGGACGCTAAGCTATTCAGGGATGCTATCACGACGGAAGGAGCATGATGGAGTACGGTACGCTTTGCATAAAACAGCCATGGGTCGGTAGATAAGACATGTTGTGAAGCTTAGGGAGCTTCAAAGAATCTTGGCTATGCTCTTGGAGCACAGTAACTTGTTACAACAGAGAAACGGATTTCAAAGTTAAAGACCGAAACATATATTCCTGGCCGGCTGGAGACGCACATCCAAATCTCAGGAACAAACGACCGCACTCTCTTCACATACTTGCCCCCCATCCACGGTACCTTAGCGCTGACCTCTTATCTCCTCATCATCCGCGAATGCGGTAATGTGTCTGTGGGCGACATAAGCCACGCTAAGCATTCGTGTCCGTGTCCGTACCCGCGAACAGCACCGTCAACCAAGCCTCCCCTTGCCCCTCCAGACGGCCACTGCTGATTTCCCCACACAGCTGCCGAAATAATCGGATCGCCTCTCTGCTTTCCCCCTGCCTGCTTCTCCGAAGATCTCGTTCTTGTCTATTTTTGCCCAGGGGCGTCGCTACGGAGATCTCCGTTTAATTCTTGTTCTTGCTGCCTTCTCTCCTGACTGGTGTAGTGACCGCTCTGAAGAAACTTTGCGACTTCATTCCCAGTGGCTGGAACTGTGATGTGGCTTGGAGAGACTGACTACGCGCCTCTCGCATCGCATCGCATTCCACTGCGTGTACTCGCTCTCGCCGCCTCTTTGCGTGGTTTATGGTACATCCCAAAAATACTTCGTGGCTTTGCGTAGTTGCTGTGATAGAGGTCGTGGGTGGGTGTACAGTAGTATAAAGCTGTTGTAACATTTGCAGTGATGATGATTTCCAATCACCAACCAGAGCAACTCACGATTTCACCATCGAGCAAGATACATCGATTTCCAGACGACCTCAAGCAACTCGTTGTTGTACGAATCTATTACTCATTTATTATTTTTCTTTCTTTCAGGTGAAAGAAAACCTCTCAGCGCCCAATTGACCCGCTTTACGCCCCTTGGAAAACAAAAACAAAGTGATATCTCGGGTATAAAAAACAGTATCATAAAAATGTCGGACGATTCAAACGACGACTTCGTGCTCTACCACTACAACCCTTCGACAGCCTTGGCTATCGTCTTCGTCGCTCTGTTCGCCAACACCACCTTGTTCCACCTCTGGCAGCTTCTGCGACGACGCACTTGGTACTTCATCCCATTCGTCGTTGGCGGTATCTGTAAGTGATTGCGCCCTCACTCCACAGATGTGGATGGAATTGGCTGACATGTTGCTGCAGTCGAAACAGTCGGCTATCTTGGCCGTTTCATCTCTAGTCGACAGACGCCCGACTGGAAGACTTGGCCGTACGTCATGCAAAGCCTGACGCTTCTGCTAGCGCCTGCCTTTTTCGCCGCTTCCATCTACATGGTTCTCGGTCGCATCATCCGCCTGACGGACGGGTCGGCGCACTCGCCCATCCGAGTAAATTGGTTGACGAAGATCTTCGTGTTGGGCGACGTGATCTCCTTTCTTGGACAAAGTGCTGGTGAGTCGCGGTGACTGAATCCTTTTCGGTAATTCCGTGATGCTAGGATGCTGACTCTTCTCTTCCAAGGCGGCGGCATGCTTGCAAAGGCGGACACAAACAATGACGTCAAGTGGGGCGAAAGGATCATCATCGGCGGCCTCTGTGTGCAGTTGCTCTTCTTTGGGCTCTTCATGATCGTCGCGGCCGTTTTCCACATCCGCATGTCGCGCGTGCCGACAGCCAGGGTGGCTACGCTGACGGTGCCGTGGCAGCGGTTCCTGGCTGTTTTATACGTGGCCAGCGCTTTGATCATGGTCCGGTCGGTGTTTCGAGTGGTCGAGTACATCCAGGGCTCGGACGGGTACTTGATGAGCAAGGAGATGTTTATCTACATCTTCGACGCCTCGCTGATGTTTCTCGCCATGATCCTCTTCAACATCTGGCACCCGTCTCGCATCATCAACAGCCACGCGGCGGCAGAAGGCGCGTCCGACGAGGAATCCGTGCACGGCGGTCACCAGGTGCTTCAGCAATGGAAGCCAGCGCATGCTTCACGACAGACTGGTACAGCTTAAAGTTGGGACTACCAAGCCTTGTTATCTATTGGCCGTGGCACGACGCGTGAGGTGGAGCCTTTCGCGGAGACTGCGGGTGCTGCGCATAGTCTTGCGGTTCGGAGTACCAGATTGCGCCTCAACGGCGGAAACGCGGGTCATCTGGCCAACGTCGGCCTGCTGCTTCTTGCTCTCGCGCTCAAGCCACTCGGCGAGAGCTTTCTGGAAACTTTCGCCATCGAACTTGTTGGGCCAGCCATGCCTTAGGTACAGGCGTTTGATCTCGGTGTCGGATCCGGGTAGGGAGGAGGAGAGCTGGTATCCGTGGAGGCCGCGCATGGGAACGAGCGTAAGATTTCTGTAGCCCTCAACCAGGTCGTTAAGCACGGCGCCGGCGGGGCGTGCAGTGAGTCTGTTGTCGAATTCTTGTCTGCCGCTTTCTTTGCTGTAGAGTTGGAAAGGTGTCGCAAGCTTCATAGTCCTGTCTTCCACATTGTAGACGTAGAAGTTACCGAAATCGGAGCAAGACTTGAAAACGATGAGTTCGCCGGGCCTGGCGACTTCGAGCATGTCCTCGGCCTCGCCTTGGTCGAGGTAGTTGATTCCATAGGTTCCGTGGTCGAGCTCCGGGCTGGCGCGCTGCACGACGGTGTTCTTCAGATAGGGCAGGAAGCGCATCACATCCACGACGCGCGGGTCGTAGCCGAGCGGCTCTAGCGTGCTCTTCAGCTGGTGGTGGGGTGGCCACTGGAGCTCATCGGCAGGGATGTAGCGCATCTTGACGAGAGTGGCGTAAACACGACGCACGCCCTCGATCATCTCGCGGTGAGGCTCCAGCTCCTGCGGCAGGTCACCGACGTCAACAAAGTCGTCAGCAGACATTCCCTGGGGAATGCGGTCCGAAGACGGCGACTCGCTAAAGTGGCACGAGAGGCCGTTCCTTTCGCAGCCGGTACCTGGTTAGGTTAGCGAATGACGCACGCCACGTGACGTTGGGGTGACACGACAGTCGGCTGGGGGGAACGTACACTGCGGACGCTTGCCATCGCACTCCCAGTGGCGGGTGGTGCACACCGAGCAGGCCGAGTCGGCGAGCGACGGCGGCGGCGACGGCTTCTTTTGGCGGCCGAAGTCGCGAGCGGCGTCTGGTTCGTTAGCGGGATTGGCTCAGGAAAGAGGCATTTTGCTACACACAGTCGGCAGTGCTCATGTCACCAGTCGTGTGAGCGCGGCGGAAGCTGCCCGTGTAGGGCACCGAGTTGCGGCGGGCGTGGAGCTGGATGCTGTTGGGCAGCTGGTCCGGGTCGCGCTGGTCCATGGCGGGGCAGTTGAGGCGGGTGCTTGCGACGAAGACGCCTTGCGACTGCTTGGTGAAGTGCG
Organism: Lasiodiplodia gonubiensis; assembly: GCA_009829795.1. Classification (NCBI taxonomy): domain Eukaryota; kingdom Fungi; phylum Ascomycota; class Dothideomycetes; order Botryosphaeriales; family Botryosphaeriaceae; genus Lasiodiplodia; species Lasiodiplodia gonubiensis. The sequence continues at coordinate 660,427 of RHKH01000002.1, read as the reverse complement.
GCGGCTGCTGGAAATGGTGGTAGTTGGGGACGGAAAAAGCGGGTGCTGCGTGCTCGGTCGCCATGGGGCCTGGATTGCTGGGCGGGCTCTCTTGGGAAGGTCGAGTTGAAGGCAGATTCTGCGAGGCACGGTAGGATCCCAACGCGGTCTCGGTCGAGCGTATCGGACTAGGGGCGATCACCGTGAGCGCATTCGCAGCGGCGGGCGGTTGGTGATCATAGACCGAGGGGCGGGAATCGTGGCCTGGTTTGGAGTGGGAGTGGGAGAGGATGTTGGGAGGATGCTCGAGTGCTGGGTGAGCGAGCAGAGTGCACGAGGGGACGGGCGCTGGTTAAGGCTGAGGGCAGGTGCGGCTCTTTCTGCATCTCGAAGCAAGTTTCGCTACCGGCATCAGGGGTGGGGGGAGGCTAACGAGGGCGTGCTGCTGGGCCGCTCATCATCTCGCAGCGCGGTAATTTTCGACCGCCTGCGCCAGGGCGCGCCTTGGCCTGTGGCCCCCCACGGCCGCCGCCGGCCCCAATTACGCGCTGAATCCGTCATCCATATCGCTGCCGCCCGTCGTGCGATCCGGCGCTCGGCCGACCGACTGTGCTGCGCGCTGCGAACGTGCCAGCCAGGCGAGCGCCCTGGGCTTGCGCATTCAGGGCGCTTGCATCATTTCCCCAGCCCTCCACACGCCCTTCGGACGCCGGCTGCCCTCCCCGAGTCTTACTGCACCGGCTGCTTGGCGCCATGCCTGGCAAAGCAGCCCTCTCCATGCCCGATCCACCTCGCCAGCCAGCTGCGCATTTCGTTGACACGAGCAAACCCAATCTCCGCGGCGTCCTCGGCACCGCCGTGGAGCTGAGCGTCCAGAGCAGTCTCGAGAGACCACGCCGCAAACCGCCACGGCGCGTGCAGGAGGCACACGACGTCTGGGTTGGACTGCTGCAACTAGGCTAGCTACTACTGCCACGGCTGCCGTCGCGCAAGCTCCCGCGCCGGCGGACTGGGCCTGCCATCCCTGCCTCTCCACAACTCCCCGCGTGTGACGCTGTGATACGTCTTCCAAACCTCAGTCCTCGCACGCTCTCAGAGTCAGCGACTTCTTACTTCGTCTTACTTCGTTCGTGTCCGCTAGCTCCTGGCTCGCCGCTCTCCCGCCAATTCCAATAGGCCGTCAATATGTATAGCCACCGCAACGGCGCGCATCTTCATCCATCGGGCCCGAGCTGGACGGCACTCCTTCCGCCTACCCTCTTGGCGTCCGCCGGCTCGCCAAGACTTCTTCCGTCACGCCTTGGCTGTCTTCGCGGTGCTACCCTCCAAGCGGCCATTCACAGCGTCAGCAAAGCATCCTGCTCGGCGGAACGGCCCACCGCGGAGCGCCTGCGACTTCCCCGCTGGGAGAAGGCAGCCAGCCCTTGTCGGCTCAATGCGGTGAATGGCAGGCTGACGTCGAGTGCCAGGAGGTATCCCTATCTCCCCCAGATATTTGGATCTCCAACCAAGCCGGATCTGCTACGCCCTAACCCCCAGGCGGGCCCCTACGCTGCGCCGAGAGCGACGGACCATGGGCCAGGTGCTTAGGCACTTCTCCATGCTTGGCATGTCGCACTCCTGTCTCTTCTGTTAAGCGTCACCAGCCGTCCAGGAGCAGCGACTCGCCGCCTGCTCTGCTGCGTCGTGGTCTGCTTCGGCGAGCCCTGGGGGCGTGCGGCATTTCCGAATGGGCCCTGATAAACCGCCTTCCCATTACGTACTAATTGGCTTGGCAGGGTCTTGTCCAACCACAGCGCAGGCGCAATCGCCCCGGCGTGTCCAGCGGCGTAAACCCTTCGCACGATGAAAATTGCGTCAACCCACCCGGCGCATCTGCTCCTCCGCGAGTCAAGGCCGCCCGCCTAAAAGTTAGCCACCACGGGATCGCGAGCGACGCTGGCCCAACGGCCGCCAGCCTGGCTGGTGGCAGCACCGCTCCAGATCGTGATCTGTACCCCATGTCGCTTCAGGCCGACTCACTCCCGTTGCAGCAGCATCCGCCGTGCAACGCGCCGGGCAGCAGCAAAGTCAGATCCACTGTCGGCCGATCGCTGATCCCGTCCTTGCCGAGACAGTCAATCCTTTAGCCGTGGCTGACAGCAATTCTTTACTTGATTTCCATGCCACCGCTCTGTGACGGCGCGGGAAGTCACACCGTCTATCCTCACCGACTAACCGATGCCTGTCCGCGTGCAACAGTCCGCGCGTCTCGTGCGGATGCGCGACAGCCTCAGACTTTTTTGATTTGGAAAAGAAGCGTCTGCTTGCTCTTGGCTTTGTGCCAGTTTCATCCTGTCTCAGCAACCATGATCGTCGCCACGTTCTGTTCAGCTGCCACATGTCTTCCGCTGCGGCCCAAACCATCTGCTGGTTTCGTCATTCGTCCTTCTACATTCACTCCACGCCCAATGGTTTGAGCAGCCCTGCTTTCCTAGCTGCGATACGCGCTCCACCTTCCGGCGGAGACTCACGAGCCAGCAAAGCAACACCGTCACCTGCTCACCACGCTGTTGACTGGGACTCCACCGCGATCATGACGCTGCGCTGCCGTGCGCTGCTTTGAAACTCAGCGACGGCCCTGACGTGGTCACCCGTTCCCCTCATCCCTAATGCGCGGTTAATGCGCGTTTTGCTATGTTGAACAAAGCGTTCGCGAGGCGCAGCTTTCACCGTGCGCCGTCTACGCCGCCCTCTCCAATCAGGGGCCCGCAAATGTTATTTCCGGAAGCATCGTGGTCGCCGTCGCCACTTTTTGCCCTGACCGAGACTCCAGCGTGCCGAAAGGGTTCCGGGAGCCCTTTGCCGGAATCGGCAGCTTGCTTCGCGCTTAACCTCGTCGGAACTCCGATGCGGGACACCATGCTTCGGAGGAATCGGAGCAACTGCATGAAACGAAGATTTCCTTCCGTTTGCAAATCCGCGGGTGGCTGCGGAAGCACTCGATATTACTCGGCATATGTTTCTACCAAAATGCCGCTCCATGAAGTCCCTGACCATCCGTGCGGCACATAAGTCGAAACGTCGGCACTGGTCAAGCTACTAACCGACAGCTCCCATGTATAATGGGGCCCTTGTCGCTTGCAAGTTTCATGGTTGTCGAAGATTCCTTGGCCCTGTGCTAGAACGAGAACACGGTCCCAATCAACCAACCATTATTCGCTTGTCATCACAATAAAGACTAATCATACTGCACAGCTTCCATTACGGTTTCTGCATTCTTACAACCATCGATCTTTCAGCCAGGAAGACAACGCGTGCACCGTCTCGTCCGGCTTCTCCATTATAACCCAGTGCGTGGCATCAATCTGCCTGACATCCAAATCTGGCAGCAATCCAGCCTGCCTCGACGGCTCAATGAACGAAGGCAAACAAATGTCATCGTGCGAGCAGGCTAGGAACAAGGTTGGCACGCGAACTGTTAACCTATCCCCACGTATATGCCTCTCCTTCTCCCAGTTCAACCCAAGCACGTAAACCTTGTACCAGTTGAAGGCCCCAACAAACCCGTATTCCTTTATCCGGGCCAAGTACTCCTCCTTCCAGGCTCCCCCATCCTTTGCGTAGTCCTTAACCTCCTCCCTGCTGTCTGCCTCGAGGAACGCCCGGACCGCTCCGCGTCTGCAAAATATATCCCTCAAACAGTTGGGCCGGCTACCGTGCAGCGCAGTCCACAAGCTTTCAGCCCGCTGCTGTGTCAATTCCGGCGCATCCGGCTCGGTGAAGAACTCCCAGTACGCGTACCTCGCGTGGCCCGTCGCCTCCTCGAGAGCGTAGTTCAGGTATTCCAGGTTGAAGGGTGACTCCCTATCGGGCGGCATGTAAGCGATGCTCACGAGCACCAGGCCAGCGACCAGCGCGGTCCCTCGCCACAGCCACATTCGTTGGGCAAGGAAGGCGCCCCAGTCATGGCCGACGATGATGACCTGTGCGATGCCCTCGTTCGCGAGAAGTTCGGCGAGGTCGGAAGTCATGAGATCGGAGGTGTACATGGCCGGGTCGGCCGGCTTCGAGGTCCCACCATGGCCGAGCAGGTCGGGCGCGATCATACGGTGCGAAAGGGGCCGAAGGGCCGGGATGATGCGCGACCACAGGAAGGCACTGTCCGGGAAACCGTGCAGGAACAGGATTGGCGGCTTGCTTGCGTGGTAGCCATTGCTGTTTCGGGTGCCGTTCGTGTTGCGGGCGGCTGCCAAGGAGGAGGTTGGGCTTGTGGTCCTCGACGAAGACGTGTCGGGCTGGGTGTCGTAGTAGGTGTACGTCAGTGCGCGTGACGTCGTGAACGTTTTCCTGGTAAGGCCTTCCATCTGTCCTGCTTTCCGTTGCTCTATTTTCCTTTCCAGGCAATGTCGTTCTTTGCTTTTTCTCGCTTCGCGCCCTGCAGCCGCTGTCAGCTAGGGGGACGTTGCTGCTTCAGGAACAGGAGACGCCACGGACGTAATCACAACTCGTTTGAGCGGCAAGGTCGAAGCTGCGAAGGGCAGCAGCACCGTAGGGTTCGCCGCCGGACGGTGCGAAGAGCAAGGAGGCAGGCTTATATTGCGCCTTGCTCCACCCTTCCATTTTTATCTTTGCACCATCAATCTCAGTCTGACCTTCCGGCCGGGACCTGTGCTTACAGCAGCGGGCAAGCGATTAGCAGCGCGTGCTGCTCCATTTGGGGCCCCTCCGCCGATGGCGCATGGCGTTTCTGGCGCGAGCGAGAGCGCATCCAGGCAAAGCCAAGGGGGCTCTCCGCAACGATGGCGCATCATCGTCACCGTGCTCGTCCCCTCCGCGAGGATTGCAGATTCAACATGGGCGACGGCGTGGGAATTCGCCGAGAGTAAAGAGAGAGAAAGCGGGGCCGCTTCTGGGCACACGAGACCAGGTGCTGCTGCATTGACGCGCTATTTCACCGCCTATCAGATTCTAATCGCCAAACTCGCCTAATCGTACGTAAGGTACGCGCTTCCCAAAGCCTGGACCACCGTCCTACCGCCGCCGCCCATCTATTCATCCCGGAGGTTTTTCCGTTTTGTCGGTCGATGGGCGGATAGGGAAGTCGATCAGAACCCTCGAGGGTAGGCTGGACGATCATGCATGATGCAACAGGTCAGGCTTCGCAGCGTCCCTGTTTGCAACCCCGTCACATGCAGTACTCGCATTTCTGGCTATGAGATCACCGAGTCTATATTTCGTATTCTACCCATGTCTATCTTGAAATGGAACCAAAAAGGCATCGCCTTGCTACGACCGTAACTGATGGATCTACCCTAAAAGAGAGCGATCAACGACGTGCATGGGCGCCCAAGCCAGCCACGCTGCATATCCAATCTCCGAAAAAAAAAAGGTTCCATTTTCTTTTTTTGAAATCTGACACTCACGCGTCCCTTCTCGTTGACACGCGGTAACGGTCTCAAAACGCTTCGGCCCGGCTCATCAGCAACAGTGATCGTCTGATAGGCGGCGTCGATCATGCTGCCATTCCCCCCAGGTGTTTTGCTTCCCGTTTTATGTGTGTGTCGCGCCGGCGGAGCATCTCTCTCTCCTTTTTTTTCTCTCTCTCAACCACTTTCTTCTTGTCGCTTAGTTCTTGGCATCTTCGGCGGGACCGTCGATCTGGTTGCCGTTGCGGTCGAAGTGGAGGGACTTGTTGGCCCAGAGGGCGTGCTGCAGGGCCCAGGCGATCTTCATGCCCTTGACGCCGAGGCTCATGGGGACGGGCACGGGCTTGTTCTCGATGATGCTGTCGCAGAACTCGTTGGCCTCGGTGGCGAAGGCGTCCTCGAAGCGCTCCCAGTACTCCGGGGGAACCTCGTGGTTGATGCCGGTGGCACTGGCGACTTGGATGTGGTTCTGCCAGGATAATGTGAGTGAGTTTGGTTCGGACGCTAGGGAGAGGAGGGGGCGGGGGGAGGAAGATTTGGGATTGGGGAAACTTACGATACGCGGGATCAGGTTGACCATGATCTTGCCGTGGGTGCCGATGATCTCGGTGGCCACGTCCTGGCCGTGGGCCTGAGTCCTGCTGCAGTAGTAGTAGGCCATCTTGCCGCCCCAGAACTCGACGACGCCGATGCCGTTGTCGACGTCGCGGCTCTGGGCCAGCTCGGGGTGGTGGGTGAGGGTGCCGATGGCGAAGACGGTCTTGGGGACGAGGTCGTCGCCGAGGAACCACATGGTCAGGTCGATGTCGTGGATGCTGCAGTCGACGAAGACAGCGCCGTTCTTGGCGGCGTAGCGGACGAAGAAGCCCGTGTCGTCGCGCAGGTCGCCCGTCTGGCTGCGCACCATGAAGGGCGTGCCGATGATGCCGGCGTCGATCTTGGCCTTGGCTTCGCGGTATGAGGCATCGAAGCGGCGCGAGTAGCCGGCCATGACCTTGAGGTGCGGGTTCGCCTCTGCGGCGGAGACGACGGACTGGGCCTGTTGGTCGAGACGCACCTTGTCAGTTCCCAATGGTCCCGTTTGAGAGGAAGAAACATATAAAATGGGAGTGTTCTATCAAAATGTACATCTTCAAGGCTCGTCGACAGCGGCTTCTCGCACAGGACGTGCAGGCCCTTGGCAATGGCAGCGTTGGCCTGCGGGGCGTGCAGGTCGGTGCTGGTCGACACCCAGACGGCCTCGAGGCCTTGGTGCTGGAGCATCTTGTCGTACGAGTCGTAGACGGTCACGCCCGAGCCCGGGGCGAAGAACTCGCGGGCCCAGGCCAGCTCGACCTCGCTGATGGTGCACACGGCGACCAGCTTGGCCGTCGGGGTGCGGTAGAGCAGGGTTTTGGCGTGACGCTTGCCCATGCGGCCGAGACCGACGACACCGATGGCGACGGTCCTGGTCGGAGCCCTGGCGGGCATGTTGTGGAGCGAGTCCATGTTGTTGACTCCGGGGGCCATTTTGGGCAAGTTTGCGGGCTGCCGCGGTTTGGATTGGAGGTTTTTGCGGAGAAGGGAGATGAGAGAGGAGGAGGGAGGTTGGAGAATCGAGATGCTCTGAGGAACCACCAGCAAGGCGGAGAGACGGTCTTTTTAAATCCATTAGTTCTGTTCGGAGTGAGCTATCGCGACTGTTGGAGCTCCTGTGGGGTTGCTAGCTTGCTATCGATAGCCTGGGGTTCGAGTGGGAGCTATGGCCGGGGAAAGATTGCCCCTCGGGATGGACTTGCCCCGCCACATGGAGAAGGAATGGCACGAGCGACGCCTCAGGCGCGCCACAGTCGCGCCGCCACGCGACGCGTCGCGGGGAAAGAATGCCCCGTTCAGCATCTCGCGATGCGGCGGGAGCAAGTTTTCGACGACGCGTTGGTGTTGAGTACCGTTGGTGCAGTCAGAGGGTCCAGAAATTCGACCCCGCTACCCCGCACTGTTCCCGCATTGACGTCAAACGAATCGCGGAGGGAAAGTTATTTTCAAATTGGTGGTTCACGGAAAAAGTTTATGGCAGTGCGGCTCATCACGCGGAGGTTCGACATGGAGTGGATTACCACTCTCGTCTGCCCGGACTGACTCTGGGAAGGAAAGCCGACAATCAATTGGTATTATCTCCGCTTCTGAAAATTTCTAGATCTAGCTGTCTCGCGGAAAGTAAGTGTGTTTCTTGAACCCAAAGGAAATGAGGAACGAGCCTCCCAACTTCGTCCGAAGAGGATACATCTTGTCAATTACATCCTTCCTGTCTTTTCAGGAAATTTGGAATCCGGAAGTTTCTCCCCTTGATTCACCCTCAACCTCTCTTCCATTCTTCAACCCCGTTTCTCCCACGCCGTAGCAACCAGCTCCCAGTACCTCTCCGGCTCCTTCCTCATGTGGCCCACGTGCGCCGAACCCTCGAACATGGCGCGCTGAACGCGCAACCCCTTCGCCTCGGCCTCGGCCGCGTGCTCCTCGACGTCCGGCGCGAGGATGACGGCGTCCTCGGAAGAGTAGACGTACAAGCGCGGCGCGTCGCCGCACAGGAGCTTGCCGTCGTTGAGCACCTCGCGCATCTCCATGGACAGGGTCTGCACGCCGAAGAGGGGCGGGATGTGGAAGAAGACGACGAGGAGGATGGCGATGGCGAGCTGCAGCGGCCACCGGACCAGCGGGAACGACGGTAAAGAGAGCGACATGGCCGTCAGGCCCTGCAGGAAGCGCGAGCGGCCCGGCGCCGAGTCGTAGATGACGCTGGAGGCCGGCAGGGCGCGCCCCGTGAGGGACCGGTACTGCTGGCAGAGCATGGCGAGGTGCCCGCAGCCGCCGTTGGACAGGGCGTGCACGAGGAGGCCGCCGTTGTTTTTGCCCTGCGAGCCCGTGGGGACGTAGGAGCAGATGGTCGCCAGCGCCGGCGCCAGCTCCCGCTTCTGCCGCGACGCCGGGTTGAAGAAGAAGTCGCTGGTCGACGACGTGACGAGCAGGATGGGCGAGGCTGGGTACAGCGTGCGGTAGTACGTCGTGTACTTGGCCACGTGCTTCGGCAGAGCATCCATCCACGAGCACACGACGATGAGGCCCGGCGTGCCCGTGCTGCCAGGGGCGCGCTGCGCGGTGCCCGGCTCGGTCGAGGACGCGACGGCCGGGTCGTAGAGGTAGGTTTTGTAGTTGAGTTGCTGGAAGTCCGGGAGCCCGACGGGCCCGGTGGCTTGCTTCTTCTCTGGTGTTGCCATCTTTTCTCCTTATTTTTCCGCTAGCCTTTGCGTCTTGATGAATTGTATGAGATGTGGAAATGACAGTAGTATCGACAGTAAGGACAGTAAGGGTTAAATGCAACGGAGACCAAGCAAGAATACTGCGTACACTGAAGGGTATTTCACTAATCACTACAGCATGCCGAGCTGAACAGCTCTTGAAGAAAAAGGATGATGCAAATTGCTTTTTAGACACTATTGTTGCTCCGTCTCCGCCACTACCAAGATCCGGTGTTCGGCCGTAAGATTACACTCTGTTCTCGGTACAGCGTGGTCCCACGAGTCAGGCGTGAGAAGGCCCGGTTGGCAAGGTTTCAAACACCCGCCATCGGCTGCTACTCAACCAATAGGAGCTCGCCATGAGTTCCCTCGGTATCTTCCACAACACCAACACCTTCAGGTGGATCTTATCTGTCGTGATGTTGTCTGATCAGTAGCATCCGGACTTGCTTCGGCGATGAAACCTGCTCTGCTGCTCAACAATTATTCTTGACCCCCGTTGGGCCTCTGAATCCTGATCCCTGTTGTGGCTCCCGTCCAGCAGTCTAAGAGAGGCTCTCCGTTGGATCTGCTATGGCAGTACTTGCGCTGGGGGAATCCCTGTTTCGCGGTGGAGTATGGCTTTTGGGGTGGTCCGCCATCGAGCGTCGCAGGAGACGTTGGGCTGGTCCGGCGGGTGGACATGGTCGCGAAGGCCGTTGGTGACGAGCTCGACCAGGCGGATGTGCGACGTGTAGTCGTACGAGTTCTCCTTCAGCTTCGCGAGTAGTTGTATGACCGGGTCATGTAAGTAGTAGAGGTTGTTGATCTCTTTGTTCTCCGGGTTATGACGAGGTGAATATCTGAGCCCTGGTACCGTATTTTGATTAGCACTAAGCTACATCAACTACCCGCGTATGTCGAATTTGTGAGCGATCACTTCTTCGAGCAACAGCACGGGTTACACGTGTTTGAAGTCGAAAGCGTTCAGTAAATAGACTAATACGGAATAATGTACAAAAGAGGCTCAGCGCAGTGTGTTGGTTTGTGTAAATAGTCTTCTCCTCATCGGACCCTCAGAGGGTATTCAATTAAGTTCAAACAACACGCCGTACTTTAATGACAGAAAGCGTACCGACACGATCTCACCATGCTCCTTGAAAAGCCTCCGGATGTTCACTTCGTCATACTCCGGAAGATAGTTAGCGACATACAGAGTACTTCCGGTGCCGAGTGAGATCTGTACGCTCAGGTTAATGCTGTTGATCTTACCGCAGCCGTTGAAGAATTGGCGAACCCTGGTTTGGGTAGCGGCAGACGGGGCGTTGTTGATGAACTGGCGAACCCCGATGATAGTCGTGTGCTCCCTATCACGTTTGAGCTGAGCCGTTGCTGATGACGACGGCTCCAGCTCTATCGGCTCCACGCTCGCTTCCTTCTCCGCTTGCCTGCTCTTCTTTGCAGCAATCTCTTCACTAACAGCCCCGAAGTCACCCTTCTGCTTGCCGTTTCCCGTAGGATCTTCATAAGTCGCCTCAGTGGTGGCAACTGCCTGCTGTTGGCACAAGAATCATTATCGAGTTCTCGAGCTTCGGTTCAGTTCTGCGGGCGGCGGGCTCTCGGCGGACAGCGAGACGATGTGGCAGCCACGGCAGATGGTGAGACCAAGAGTGCGCTTTTCTTCACTTCCCACAAGGGGAGCGGCGGAGGCGGCGCGGGCGTGGCTCTTCGTGCTCTTGCGCTTGACGCGGCGGAACTCCTCGGTGTCGGCGAGGATGAGGTTTATATGCTACTCGAAGAACAGTCAGCTGGCGCCATTAACGAACATCTCTGCATTTTCTTGCGGGCGTCAAGGTGGGCTCACCATCTTTCCTTGCTTGTTATCCTGCGCCATGGTGATGGTGATGATCATGATGATGGTGCTAGCGATAACTGTGCGGGTAGCGGGCATTGCTGTCGTGGGCGAGCTGCTCAATAGGAGGCTTTTAAGATAGTTCTTGCAGGTCTGTCGCTCTATCAATACATGGGGTCTTTCCTCGTATGCTGCACTGCACTGCGGACTCTGCCAGGCGTTTCCAGGAGCCTTCGTCACTCCTTCCTTTCTTCGTAACCAGAGCAAGTGTAGCAGCGCAACTTCGAGTTAGAACGCTGGCGGCAGCGGCGACGGTAGCGTGGATCAAGCAGAGTCGCGGATTGCCTGTAGCCTCCGCTGCACGCCCCAACTGCGCCGCTCGCCAGTACTCGATACAAAACTCACAGGTTACTTGTTGCATCGATACAGAACGATCAAACGCACCGCCTTTCCAAGCATGGCTGCAGGTACAGCGCTGCACGGTTTGGCGAGGCCAGGCCGCTGTAGTGAGCCATCTCCCCCGCGCTCTTGCCGGACAGCCTCTCCCACCTTCCCACACTGCGACCGCGCTGCCCTCCCACTACTCCACTCCGCCTGCAACTCGCAGCAGCGGCTTCCTGCGGACGACAACGATGATGTCAACCAGGCAGCATTCTCCAATCCAGCAGGTAGACGCACAGGCCACTCGCCCAGGTATATAAGTCCCTCCCTTCCATCCTAAACCTCTTCTTCTTTTCTCTTCATGGTGCATGGAGTCAGCTATTCTTAGTTTATCTCCTAGCAGCCGGGGGCTCTGGAGCTCAAGAAAGCCAGAGTCCATGCATTGCACACCGCATTTGGTCGCCCTTGCACTCGAGGCCACCGGCACAATTTTTGATTTCTACCGTGTACAGGATACACAGGCTTTTTTTTTCGTTGACGCTTTCGCCTTGCGCGGGACGTTGAGGAAGAAGAAGGAGGTTGGAGTGAGTCTGTGACGAGTGTGCTGTTAGATGCAACGTTGTCCGTGTAGTGATGTGCAGGAGTGACGACGAAGAGCGCCCACACCCCTTGCGCACCGAACCGTCGCAAGAGCAGTTCCTTCAAGGCTTCAATGATGCTTATAGTCTGTATGTAGGTTCCAGCTGCGTCAAAGTTATGCACGTGTGAGCGCCTCCTTATCTGGGGGGCTTCGCATCCTCAACGACAGCGCCACGGCGACGGCGCGAGCGATGCGTATACGGACATCATGGCGTGTAACGAGCAACGTGTACTAGTCAAACGCTTTACTAGGCGAGGCGCCTGCCAACTACACGGCTGTGGTGACCAAGGGCGGTGGTTGGCGCCGGACTTTTCTTTTCGTTGCCTCTCTTCTTCCTCGCGGTCGTGTTTGATGGCGCACGCGTCATGACGTAGTGACGTTTAATAGTTAGACTGCTGTGCAGCCTCTGAACCTAACGTTTATACGGGATTTGGCTGCTTCAAATTACAGTGACTCAAGAAGAAGAAAATTTGCGCTGCTCCCTGCCCGGAGCCACGGTTGAGTCGTTGCGGATGATGAAAAGGGTCCAGAAAAACCAACCACCGCCTCGCGCTTGAGACCATCGCTAAGTACCCAGCAAGCATCGAGAGAACTTGCAAAGTGGAGGATGCGTACTTGGTTAAGGTGAGGTGACTGAGATGCTGGTAAAGGAGGAGGTAAAAGGTCTATAAAAAAGCAGCACACTTAAACATTAAGGCCTTTTATCCTCAGTGTCAGTCTGATAGTGCCTAAAGCCAAGTAATTAATAAGACTTCTCTTAAATCAATCTACTTGTTCTTGCCAAGTTAGTTGATATGAGCGTTTAGAAGGTGAACAAACCGTAGAATTCTAAGGCAATAGTGATGGTGATTATCGCCTCCGTTGGCGGCTCCATAGCACAACGTTTACTATATAATATATGCCCACAATCTATCTATCCGCCGGCGATAGATTACCCACAGGCTCGCCTGTCGTGGTGGTATCGCCGGCGGATCTCAGCTAGGAGATAACTGCTGCTGCTAAGGATGCTGGTCCCCCCCCTTCCCTCCGGGTTCAATTCCCGCTGTCGCAAAAAATCCTTCAAAGAAGCCCTACGGTCGGGCGGAGAAGGGTTTCTGTAGGACTCTCCTGGCCACACGGGAGAGTCCTGTAGTTTTGCCCTTTTCTCTCTCTCTCTCTCTCTTTCTTTTTTGTCCGTTGCTACTTTGCATTTGCTGCTTGACGCTTAGCAATACTATCTTTTCCTTCTTCCTTTTGTTCGAACCCTCCAGGATGTATAATGTGAGTTAAAGTGCGAGCTGTCCGGTGGTAACGAAGTGGGCGTACCAAGGTTTGACATCTGTGCCTGAGGAACGAATGCTCGTTACCCTCAGTTGAACCATTGGAAATTCACACTAGCTGTCGGCTGAGATACCGCCCTACAAGCAACGTACCTCGTACTCCACTTCAGCCTTGTCCTGCCCAGACATCCGGACTCGGGGCAATCCTCTTGCAGAATACTCCTAGAACTCAAGCCATGAGGTAGGAAACAACGGGGAGCTCGTCCAGAATTATCTCCTTATACATAAACGTACACGCACGAGTACAAAAAGAAAGAGAAGAGACGTTGGAAAGCGGTCTTAAAAATTTCACTATTTGTTTCAGTGATAGGCAGGTGAAAGCTATAAATCCCTTCCTTCCTACCTCTCTACCGGTATACTTGGTCAATGTTTCCACAACGCTAAACACCACAGGATAAGAGTAAAAAAAGCAATAAAGCATAGAAGATGATCATCCGCATGGACCCCCTGAAGCACCTTACTAGCAGAGGCCTGCGGGAAGTAAAAGAAAGGAAAACAAAACAAAAACAACAGCTACAACGCACACCAAACACAAATCGATCCCCTAAAGTGCCACTTCCCCTGAAGAAAAACGCCCACATCCATTTCTTCGAGAGGAAAAAGATTGCAAAGATCCTCCCACACCATGAGAAAGAAAAGAAAAGCAAAGACCAGCGAGAGCCAGCCTTCCGAAAATAACCAGAAAGTTGGTGCAGGACCCGTAGCTGATGCTCGCGTGCACGCACACAAACACACTGATCGAACGCTCATGCAGGCATGCCCGTATTTCGTTTGTCTGGGAGAAAACGCTCTGTACTCCGCAACCATTGCACACCTTGAATTCAGATGGAATTGTGAAACGAGGAAAAAGGAGAGGAGAGGAAGATAAATATGATGGCCCTTGTCTCAATGTTGAAATCCCATTTGTATTGACGGAAAGAGTTTCATCTTGTTCTTCCAGACTTGCAGTGTTGATTCCTGAGCCCTTTAGATCAATGGGCATTGGTTTCGTGCCGTTGCCCTTGTTCGTCAATCTGCACATCTCCTATGCTCTTCTGCTCCACCTCCTCGTTGCCGAAATCCGGCATCGGCAGCGACGGAGCCTTCCCGTCAGGAGGCGGGCTAGCAGGCGTGACCATGAGGGGAGGAGGTGCGCTACTGCTCGAGCTCTCGCCCGAGTCTCCACGACTCCGAGTCGCGTTGCTGCCTTCTGCGTCTGCAGGAGACAGTGCGGGGGCAGTCGATGCAGCTCCATCTCCTGCCCTCAGAGCATCCTGGTTCGAAATCTCGTTGCGGATCTCTGGAGACGGAGTCGAGGGACCGATATCTTCAAGATGCTCAGTCTGAGACTTTTCTCTCTCCTCCTCAGTACCGATAACAGCGGCTAAGCTCCTGAAGTTAAACATGGGTTCAGTACCGGCGCCGCCACCAGGAGGCGTATCCGTTCCAACATGAGCATCGGATGCGGGAACACCGGCCCCAAGGCTCAGGCCGCTTGTGTTAGGGGATGGCTCGAATGAAGAGCCGGAATTTACGTCCTGACCATTTTGGCGCAGAGAATCTGCTTCTTCCGATTCGGCGAACGAGGATGCCGATGAGGATGCATTGGAGAGCTGTCGAAGTGCCACGCGATGAGATGTCTGCCCGGTGGGGTCGAAGGGGGAGGCGGAACCAACCGAATCTGAAGGCTTCTGAATGCGTGCTCTGCTTTCCTCAAGGTGCTTCTGCGGATCGGCGCGCGCGGACGATGGGGCTCCGGTGTTGAGCGTCGACGTCGGCTCACTCATGGGATTGAAGCCGGCTCCGGACCGGTCGATCGCTTTCCCCTTAGAGTCGCCTTGTGCGGAAGGGCCAGCCGGGGAAGGGTCCTCTGGGATGTCAACAGGGAAGAAACCACTTTTACGGCCATGCTTCTGCGCCTTCTTCTCCTCCTTGGCCTTCTTCTTCTCTTCTTTCTTGGCCCTCTTTTCTGCCTCCTTATCCTCCTTCCGTTTCCTTTCCTCCTCAGCAGCAAGACTAAGCCTAATCGCCTCCATCATCATGAGTTCCTCGAGGTCTTCCATACGGCTTCTCCGCGAGCTATGCCGTCCCGAAGCAAGGTCTTGACCTTCCGATCCGCGATCTCTGCCCGACGAACCTAGAAGCTGAGTCAGAGGGTCGCTGGATCCGTTTCGTGGCGTTCCTGTGCCGCTGCTGTTTGGACTGTCGTTGCTCAAGAGATTTCTTCTCCTCCTACCTAGACTAAATCCTCTGCTGTCGGATGAATTGTTGCCAATTACGTATGCGGCATTGTGTAGAGCGGTAGCGGCGGCAGATCTCCGCAATGCATGCGCTCGTGCGTCTGCGAGTTTCTTCGCCCAATCCGGACGCACCATATCCGTGGTGATGACCTGCGGTGAGTTTGCTGAGAGTGACTTGCCCCTCTTCCTTCCGCCTCCGCCCTCGGTAGAAGTAGGAGGCGTGAGAGATGATGCCGAGGACATTGCGGAGGGCTGAATGGTTTGCCCCTGATACACGAGACCTTTTCTGAACGGAGGCGATTCATACGTGACACCGAATTCTGGCTGCTTGCAAAAGGGACACGCGGCAGGTTCAGATACCAACATACAGTCATCTTGGGGCTCGGTCGGAGGAGGCGGGGCGTTCGGGTCGTTCGGGTCGTGGTGCTCTGGCGGATGGGGATCGGGCCGCTTGATCTGGACGAAGCATTCAGAGCAGATGGGCTGGTCGCAACACCTAGTCATGTTCAGGTAGGGAGGGTAGTAAAGAAAGCAGATCGGGCACTCGGAGGCGTCTTTATACAGGAATGCTTCGAGTCGCTGGCCGTTGACGTAGGGGTCTTTGGGTAGCATGACCTCTTGGGGCGTCATATCAGTTTGCGAGTTATTCTTCGAGGACGTTGTCAAGGCTGCGAGAGTTTTTGCGCGACCGCGAAAGAAGGGAGATGATGAGGATGAGTTACCGAGAGGCGAAGAGGCCGAAGGCAGCGAGAAGGCACCTTGGCCGGGTGAAAGGCGACCAGAGGTATCGGAGGTGTTGGAGGGCGATCTCGCGGAGATGGGAACCATGAGGCCGTTCAAACTCTGCTCGGACGACTTCGGGTTCTTCGACTCGGCGGTCCTAGTAGGCTCCAAATCGGCAGGGAGAGGCTCGTCTGGGGCCGGCAGCGGACGGTCATTGACGATGCACACCAGCTGAGCCTCGGTCCATGTGTCTTCATGGTCATTGAGACCTTTCCAAAATGGAGCCAGGCGGCGTTCAATCTGGGACAATCAGCTCCATGACCGCATTGAGGTAGGAGAATGGCATACCATCAGCTGGCGGACTGTCGACTTGCTGAAATCCTCCGGGCCGGTGTAGGTGCCCAGAGTGACCAAGTACCCTCCGTCGACACCCTCCTCACGCACGCTGCGCTCACGCTCCTGTTCTCTCAGTATCCGCTCCTTCTCCCGCTTCCGTGCTTCGCGCTCGGCTCTAGTCTCGCGCCTTGTGAACTCGGGGGGATCTCTGTCGGAGCTGGTGGTGATACCAAGGAAAGAGAGGTCGGGCCGGCTGCTGCGGCCGCTGCGCGAGGAGTACATGCGGTCGCTGGACTGGGCCTGGGGACTCTGGTGAGAGGCGTGCGAGTGGCCATCGTGCGACCTTGAGTGGCCCAGCGACGTGCCGGGCCGCCCCTCTCTGCTGGAGTTGTTGCCCATTTCCGGGGGAACAAACGGGAGAGGTGGAGGCCTAAGGAGAGAAGGCAGAGATTTTGACGCGGGCTTGGTGGTGAAGGCAAGCAAGCGTCGCTCTGGATGGCGCGTGTGTCACCTGGACGGTCAAAGCAAGACAGTGCCTTACCCGCGGCGCATCCTGGAACGGAAGCTTATCGCAGGTCCAGGGTGCCGAGTGGCTCGGTGGTCGCGTGGACGGGCGTCGAGCGGGTGCGATAGAAACGCGGCGGATGGCGAAGTGGAGGGTTGGAGGACGAAGGAGGGCCCAGGCTAGGTTGTGGTAAGCCAGCGGGAGGGCTTAGGCTTAGCTGCTTGGGCTCAGGTGGGCGGTGCGCTGTCGGCGGTCGAGCTGCGATGCAAGGATGATGCTCTGGCCAACGTGAGCCGACCGTTTGGGCTCGTCGGGCTGGGCTTGTTGTTTGACGGCGACAACGAGGCCGATGGAGGTTTAGGTGGCGCGGGAGTGCCGGCTGCATGTGCTCCTCATCGTTGCCGTCCATGCCTACACACGCGGGGGCACACTGCCGCAGCCCTGTTGCGCCCGCGGCATGACGCAGCGTCCGAACAAACACCTGCAATCTCACCGCGACTGACTTGCTCCGATCCCGCACACTCCATCTGCTCCCCGCCGTGGGCTGCGCTCTGCGCTCACTGCTGCTCGACCGCTGCGCTGGCACACTGGCCTCCCGCCCTGCACGGGCGGATCTCCGCGCTGCGGACGGGACTCTGTTGCCTGCGTCTGCCTCAATTGCGTCACCGCTGCACTCGCCCAACGTTTTATTGCCGCCACTGATTCAGCCGGCCTCCCATTCGATGGTTTACAGCACTGGACTTCGCAGCCACAATTCAATGGCCTCTTCTTCACCGGTGCTTCTGCTGCCACCCGTCGGCCTTTCTTCCTTGATTTTGCACGCCTTCTACTGCATACATCTCTCGTGATAAAGCGACGATCAGATACCCAAACAATGGCGTCGTACAGGCATGATACTGCCGAAGCGCTATTTTACCCACTCCGCGGAATGATCCTCCCCCCAAAAAGGAACGCCATGTGAAAGACCTCAACTACTCCCCAATCGTCACCTCAACGGCAGCTCCTTGGCCCCCGCCCGTGCTTCGGGCTCGGGACTGGCCGCAGGGGTGAGCCACGGTGCCTCTGCCTCTGCCTCCTTGCCTTTGAGCGTCTTCTGCTTTCCATCGCCCTCCTCCGCCTGCTTCCTCTTGGCTCGTTGATTGACGAAGCCCGTATCCGGACTGTCCCACGCGTAATCGACCCAGTCGCCAAGGCACTCCTGCACCCCCTCGGCCAGAATCTGCACAGCGCGCTTGCGGTTCAGGCTCCACTCGTGAGCCCTCTTCCACCGCCCTGCACGGTCCGCGACGCTCTGTCCATCCTCGAGCCCGTCGAGAATGCTGCGCCACACCATCATCGTCTTCTCCAACTCCGCGGGCTGACTGACGCCCATGACGCTCACGCCGAGCTTCTGACCGCCGACTTCCTCGATGCTCTCGCGCTTCCACGGCACGCCCGAGGCCGGGTCGCCGCGCGAGCCAACGGCGGCGCCGGCGTGCAGCCACGTCTCGAGCGCGAAGCGAATGGCGATGACCTCGAGGCGTTCGCCGTGCATGTCGCAAAGATCGGAGGCGTCGCGCACCGCCTGGCGCAGCTCGGTGCAGGCCGGGTGGAAGTCGCCCATACTGCCGACGGGCACGCCCTCGCGGCGCAGCAGGCCCATGCCGAGCGGGCTGGCGTTGGGCACGACGTCGACGCCGGCCGCGAGCAGCCGCCGCACGCCCCGCGTCGCCAGCGTCGTGTTCTGCAGCGTGAAGTTGGCGTAGCTCATGACGACGTCGAGCGGCTCGCCCGTCTCCCGCAGCACCCGCTCCGCCAGCCGGCACAGCGTCTCGACCGGGTAGCCCGAGATACCAACGTACTTGATGCTGCCCTCCTCGTCGCGGATGCGCCGCAGTTCCGCCACCGCCGCCATGACCTCGTCGTCGGAGACAAACTCCACGTCATGACAGTATACAACGTCCAGGTACGGAGTCTGCAGCCGCTGCAGACTGCGGGCTACCGACGTCCGCACCCATTCTGGACTATAGTCGAATTCGTTGGACGCGACGCGCCCGACCTTTGTGAGGAGGAAGTATTCCTCGCGCGGGAAGTTGGCGCGCACAAAGCGCGTCGAGAGGGCGGCGCCCAGCAGCGACTCGGAAGGACCGTAGTAGGGCGAGGTATCGAAGGCGCGGATTCCCTTTTCGAGAGCGGAGCGCACCAGGCCGGTGGTGTCGAGGGCGTAGGGGTCTTTGTTGTACTGGTGGTTGAAGGTGGCGGTCCCGAATAGTAGCGGCGGCAGGACGGACGAGAGGGGCGTCTTGGGCGCCATTGAGGGCAGACGGTGTAATCGCGGTGGTGAGGGGCGGGATGTGGACGTCGGAGAAGTGGGCGCGACGAACAGGTGGAAACTTTGCAGGTTTATTTGCGGCTAGGTGTATTGATTTTTAAGCGGAGCGGAGCGCGGTGGATATCCGCTCGGAATGGTGTGCTGGGAAGAAAGGACAGGCGTCGTATCTCCCTCATTGTGATCGGTTTAGGTATTACTATGCCGTCGGGCGGAAATTTGGACCGGGGACAGCCGCGCGCTCTTGCAACGGAGGCTTCGCAAAGACAGGAAGGGACTCGCGGAACGACATGGCTGGAGCATGGGCGGTGGAGGAGTTCCACGCCCCCGGCGCTGATGCTAGGTCTCGATAGGCATCAGCGATGCACTACTCGGTTGACGTGATCTGGGAGATGGGCGAAGCGAACTGCTTCCGGCACTGCAATTGGTCGCGTACCCTTCCAGAACGCAAACACGTGCGCCCGCTCTCGGCCTCGGGCTTTCACGGACTGCTAGCGACCCCGAATTTAAGGGCTCAATAATCGCCGTAGCCCCGCAGCGCGAGCTCTCACAGAAACAGCATGTGGAGCACGTCATAGATCTTATCTGATGGCATCTACAGCCTGTCATACCGACTCTGGCCTCACCGCTCGCACCTCACGAACAAAGTCATTACTCACTCCCCAACGGTACGAGTCGGAGCCACGGCACGCTACCTTGTTGGCTGCCTCGTCAATCCGCCGGGACTCATGTTCCACACATCTGCAACCGGTTTGGTACTGCCTACCCATGGGTTATGTGGAGACCTGTTCTTTCTAGTCATTGCGCGCTGCGTGTTTACGTCTTTATCTTACAATTTCCTTGTCTTCCCTGCAATCATCATTGACATCTCAGCAGAGGCATGGTGTTGTCTCTAGGATCCCGTGCACCTGCAATGAAGCGTTCAACACGAATGCACTAATGACGATCCACCCAGCTGTCGTGGTACCAATCATTTGAGAATTTTCCAGTTCATCCAACAACGTCCAGCTTTCAACGCATGGTCCCATCGACCGAGGAGTAGAACTTCAGGGCACATCTCATTTGCTCCCCTTGCTTGCGCGACCTTCGCAAGGGCTGCATACATCCGCATCAGGCTTCAACATTACTCTCCAGAACCTTGATCACTGGATCCAATCATGTATAGACACACCAATAGCATCTATGCGTTTGTATAAACTTGATCTCAATCAAAGATCATATCAAAATATATGTACGTTAGATTCAATCTACGCCCACCATCCATTGCGGTATCATAACAACAAATCTCAAAAACGCCTTCCATAACTGAACGCCATCCGCAGTGCTGCTGAATTTCTAAGCGAATGCAGTTCACTCCCTACTATCGTTTACGTTTGATCTCTGCCATCACAATTCATCTTCATCTTCCCACTCCTTGCAGCGTCCGAGCCAATTCCTGTGGGCACACTTCTGGTGGTGCGACGTCGGAGCGGGAGCCGGTGTGTCGGTTGGCGAAGGATCAACGCAGATAAGGCCGAACCAGTTCTTGGAGGTACAGCTCGCAGTGGTAGATGCTGCAGTACTCGAGGGCAAAGAGGTCAAGGATGGCTTGGGGGTGGCAGAGGTTGCCGGTGTGGTTGTGGTCGTTGTGGATAGGTCGTTGCAACCAAACCAGCCAGGTGTGGCGCAGCTTGTAGTTGACGTGGAGCTAGATGAGGTTGTAGATGTCGTTGTGGATGTCGTTGTGGTCGTGGGATCGTTGCAGCCGAACCAACCAGGAGTCTCGCATGTGGTGGTTGAAGTGGTCTCTGACGTCGAGGTGGTCGAAGTGGTCGAAGTAGTCGAAGTAGTCGTGGTCGTGGTAGGGACGGGGAAAATGCTTGTGGAGGTTGTAATAACCGTATGGGTGGTCTTGTCGTTGCAACCGAACCATCCGGGGGTGTCACATGTCGTCGACGTAATGATGCTAGTCGAAGTGGTCACAGGACCAGACGTAGTACTCTCGTCAAGACATCCCCACCAGCCTGGAGTCTTGCAGGTTTCGGTTCTCGAGGGAGTAGTCGTCGCCGTACTACTCCTAGAGCTTGTCGTCGTGTCGGAGCCGTTGCTCTCGTAAAACTTCCAGTTAAAACAGTCTGTGCAACTGATGTCCGGGGTGCACGGCGGGACTTCGTCGTATTTTTCGATAACGTCATGAATGACTTCCTGGATCCGGTGCGTTCCGGCACCTACGCGCCAGCCGAGGTCTCCGACGGTGTCATAAGTGCATACCGATCCGGAGTGACAGACGCTTTGCATAGCATAACCAGCAATGGTGCACACAGAGGTCGCCGTGTTACACAGACCCATGTACATAGGATCTGCCGTATGACCAAAATGGTAGACGCCAGAGCCTGTCCTGTCTTGATGTCTTCCAAGGTGATAGTCTGGCGGGGTAGGCAGTCCCAGCCGCGATGCTGCCATAGCCTCACCGGGAGCCTCGTATGTAATGACGGGAAGGCCGTAGGTCAGGCCGAGAAGACTGCCCGTTGCTCCTCCAAGAGAGTGGCCGGCAATCCAGATATCAGCATCAGGATAGAGAGAAGTGACGTTATGGTATAGGTCCTGAACAGCGTAGTAATAGCGGTTCTTTCCCTTCTCCTTAATGTTCTCCACCAAACAGGTCGAGTTGCAGCTATAGGTGGACGTCATGCAGTCACAGACCTGAAGCCACATGTAGGAGCCGCCTTGGCCACAACAGCATCCAAAGAAGAGGTTGTCGTTCACCTTGTCATTCGTGGTCGTTTCGGACCCATCGAAGACGGCTGGTGAAGTACCCTTAAGGCCGATGACGACGGTGGAGTTAGTGGTATCGGCGAAGATGTGGCCGCGAAGACCGTCTGCTTCCCAACCAAAGTCCTCGGTGTAGTTAAAGCCTCCGCTTACATCCGACCAGTCGGGCTTGGTGGGATCGGTCACGTAGGCATTTGCTGCCATTTTTGCGAAGGTAAGAACACTCTCTTTGTCCGTGACATTAGGGCCGGCGATCTCGTCGACAGTCCAGGCATCGGCGGGGAGAAGAGCCTCCCGGCCGGTTAGGCGCTTTGTTTCGAGGATGTGGTTAATAGCTTCGGGGCTCCGATCTGCAAGGCGCTCGATGTTGAGGGCCTGCGAGCGAGCGCGGAGGCGCGGGGCGGGCTCCCGCTGAGTAGGATCGTCCTCGGAGGCGACCCACAGGGGAGCATCAGGGTGGACGTCCAGGCGGCGGTGCAGGCCCGGGTACTTGTGGGTTCCGTGGTGGAAGATGTGCTTCAGCGTCTGTGACGAGGGCGGTATCAGCATCTCTAGTGATCGGCTTTCGGGCCGAGCTTACTTACGAAGTCCATATCCCTTGCCAGCTGCTGCCTGGATCCATCTTCGTTGGGAGAGCCGGGAGGGAGCACCGGGAGGATGCCAGATCCATCGCCGTGCTGGGGAGCAAAATCGGCTTGGGCGGGGTTGAGGGCTGCGAGGGAGAGCAGCGTGGTGACGAGGGCGCGGCCGGCAGAGCTGCCGAAGTAGTGCTTGCTAGTCATGGTGGCGACGGCTGCTAGAGAAAGACGGTAGGCATGACAGAGCAAGCGCGAGCTGTAGAGCAGACAGGAGGAGGAGCTTAGGGAGCAGATATGTTCTGGCAAGGAGATTCGTGCCAGGAGGCGTCGTGGGAGGGAGAGAGTTGGAGCGTTGGGCGGATGCTGGGGTGTGGTGTTCGTGCGCCAACCGCGTCATAAGACCAGCTGCCCGCGCCCCGGCGCCGAGACCCTCGGCCCCTTATCAGCTTATCGCAGGGGCAGCTGGTTCTGCCTTGAGCTCCGAAGTGTCTCGTGCGTGCGCCAGAGCTTCTTGTGTTGTCTATCAATAGCAACCCGCAATTACACCTCCGCGACATGCATCCGTACCACCCAACTCCCTGACTGCAACAACGAAACAATGTCCCAGGACGAAGACCGCCCCCGAGTAATCCACGCCTCGAAGAGCTTCAGTCGCTTCGACTCCGCCCCGCAGGGTCCCCGCCATCGGAGCCGCGCAAGCACTGTGGGAGCTACCATTCCCGAGATTCTGCATCCTACTGCCTTCGCCCACCAGGACAGCGACCAGAGCGAGACGGGAGATGTCTTTGCCACCCGCTCCGAAGATGGTGATACGCGCGACGACGACCGTGATGGCGACATCGCCCTCCCCGAGTCGTTCGACGACTTGCCCATCGAGATCAGGAGCCTGGCCGAAAGGTTTATACGAGCACTATATCCTACATTTGCTCATGCTGACCAAGCCCAGATTCATAGAGTCGCTCTCCGCTCGCGTGCACCCCAGCCCAATTGGCATCGACTCGCTGTCCGACCTGTTTCAAGAGTTTTATGTCCGCGCTGCCTCCCAAATAGACACCCACATCGCTGCTCTCTCTACAAGACTCTCCCGCCAAGGCTCCACCACATCACTGGCTTCTCGTGCATCTGCAGGCTCGCGCAGTGCTCGGAAAACGTCCGACTCAGGCCAGGAGCAGCAGATGCTCACCGTCTCGGAAATTTCGGACCGCAAGAAGGCACGAAGATTGCTAGAGCTCAAAAGGACCGCTCTCGAAGAGGCAGTGGAGAGAGCTGTGTGTGAGAAGGTAAATCGTCCTATGCTATACAGTTTCCACCGCGTGTCACCCCGTGTATTCGGCCAAACCGAAGCTAAATAAAGACTAGATCTATGCCCGGATATGGCGCCACCGTAGTACCGACGATGGTGAACGGGACGAGAAACTCCGCTCACGCACAGCAGCCCTCTCTCTCGTCGGTATCGGCCTGAAGGAACTCCTTGGACATGGCGAAGAAATCACGCCTGAGATGCGGAAATCCATGGAGGAAAAGAAGGAAGAAATACCCGAGATGCTCGCCGAAGCACGTGAGAGCATCCAAAGGATGAACGACGAGAAATACCCGCTCGGGAAGCTGCAGCACCTGACGGCCGCTCACAAGCACATCGTCGAGGCCTTGTCGCACATCTTCCCAAGCTCCTCCTCGGCCGACGAGATCCTGCCGACCCTCATTTACGCCCTCATCACAAGTCCCCCAGACAGCATTTGTGTCATCAGCAACTTGCACTTCATTCAAAGATTTAGAACCGCGAGCAAGCTTGATGGGGAGTCTGCGTACTGCCTGGTGAATTTGGAGGCTTCCATTGCCTTCCTTGAAAACGTGGACCTTTCAACTCTTCGCGCAGATGAGCTGCCGGGAGGTCCCGATAAGTCTTCCAGACCGATTACACCTAGTGGTGCTGCCCCTATGGATCTTGGTATTACCCCTGCCATGTCGAGTCTTGCCCCAGATGGTGAAGATGGCAAAACCGATCTTCCGTCACCACTGGACAAGTCTCAGCGGCGTTTGAGCAATCTGATCCAGCAACAAACGAACAGAATCGAGGCAGCCAGCGATGCAGCACGGCAGGCTGTATTAGACAGCGCAGATCAGGCGTTTGAATCGATCAATCAGACTCTTGACAACAGCCTCAAGTTCTTGTTCGGTCGCTTGAAAGAGCAGCAAGCCGGAGGTAAGAGTGAGGTCGTCCAGCCAAAGACCCTTGAAGACGTTCGCAAGCTTGTTAGCACCCCACCTCCAATGGACGACAACGCCAGTGGGAGCAGCTCTATCAACGAAGAGGCAACAGAGGCAAACCGTGACAGCAAAGTCACTGATCTATTTGGCGGTCGTCGCCCTCTCCGGGAGCGTAGCGTTGACAGTGCCAAGAGTGGCGCAAGCAGCAGACGCGTGGCGTTTACCCCTGCAGACAAGGGTACTGACCCTCTGACGAGCCCTCCGCCACAAGCCTCAACGCCAACCAGTGCCGGTGCCTCCGCCGTGGAGTCGATGCGGAATCTGGGGAGCACCCTCAACCCGCTACGCGGGTTTGGTGGCATGAATATGCTCCCGAAATTCGGCAGGGCGAACACCTCGCCCTCTGCTCCTACGACGCCAACCATTCCAGCAGAGAAGGCCAAACCGGAGCCAAGCAAGCCGGCGCCAACATCGTCGCCTTCTCCTGGGCCTGAAGCAAATCCGAAGGCTGCCGCCGCCCTGAACAGACTTGACGAGCTGAGCAAGACTGCGCCTCCAGTCAAGCGATTCATCGACGCCAAAGAGGCCAAAGATTTGAAGATTGGAGACATAGAAGAGCTGTTGAAAGACTATCAGAGGCTGGCGGGTGCCATTAGAACCGCCCTGAAACCTCAATGAAAGTCGCATTATTGACTTAGCTTGTTTCCTGATCTGAGCGCCATTGTTCCTGTATTTCATCTTGTGTATTCAAAGAAAAATTGCTGTATCTGACACCAGAGC
>RHKH01000002.1:533877-631561 GCA_009829795.1 Lasiodiplodia gonubiensis | reverse complement strand
ACAAAAAAAAAAAAAAAAAAGGAAAAAGAAAAACAAAGACGAAAACAGTTCAAAGCAGCAATCACCACACCAAGACAAGCACACTGTACAACGGGATACAACAGTCACAGAGCCCATTAGCTCATTCGCATCCCCTCACTTCCTAATCATGGGTGTCCCAGCTTGCGGTCCGACTCTCGCAAAACCCAGCGTCCCCCGCAATGCTTACAAGACACGTACACACATACAAAGCACGCATACAAAACTAAAGCACAAGTGATACACGAGCGTAGCGGCCGGCCGCTAAACACTCTTGTGGAAAAGGAATGGAATGGAAAAAGAAAACAAAACAGTTGCTCCGCCTTACCCATACGAGAGCAAAATACATCCGCGAAGGATCTTAAAAAGGCTGATGATAGTCCCATACGCTCTTACAGGGACGAGAGCCGGGAACAGAACAGAAGTAGGAGTACAGAACAACAAGTTGTGCGCGAGCACTAGGTAGTCTTGAAGTATAGAAGGGGGTTTGTACAGATAGGCCCCTTGAATAGCAATTATGAAATGATCGTGAGAACAGACGTAAAAAAAAAAGGATCGTCAAACCGTAAATGTGGTACTCTATTCGCTCCGTATCGTGGTGGAGCATGCCGTGGAAATAACGTAGGGTATCATCGTTCGGGTATCGTGGTATCGGTAGGTATCGGAAACGAATGGACGTGAATGGTGGAAATAGAATCTACAACAAAAACCGTCTCCGTCAACCAATAATGTCCATATAATAAGACGTCTTCTCGTATTCGGAACTCGGCGAGCTTACATACCTGTCGCAGGAGCCCGGGAAGTTTCAACATTGGTGAAACCAATGTGCCGCAATTAGGGGCATATTACGGGGGTAGTGCGATATTACTGCACCCGCAGATGTATGCAGCGGGGCTTGTCTAGCGCGTGCGCTTTCTCTTGCTTTTCGAATCGAATGTACGTGTCTCAAGGAAGTGTTTGGATAGGATTATCTTGAAGAACGAAATAACCCGCTGAACCTAGACCGTCGCCGGGCATGCCCCTTTTCATGCTCGCTGAGTATCATCAATAAAAGAGAACCGCACCGTAAAGAAAAGACTTCTTGAGAATTGAGATAAGACAAAGGAAAGAAAATTGAGGAGAATCGAAGTGTAGACGCCATGAGATCGTGAGACGTTAAAAAATCGAGCACCTACACAGTTTGCACCCAGATCTGCAGGAGCGAGTTAGCGGATGTTCTGGTTTGAAAGTCTGCCACAATGATGAACTTACCTCCATCTTTCCCATTTCGGCCTTCTCCCTCTTCGCCTCTTGTTTGCAGGTCATGATTGCCATGTCTAGATCGTCCTGATCGCTCATGGTGATGAAATCCTGCTCATCCTTGATCTTGATCTTGAAGTTCGCCCTCAGGCCGAACTTGTCTCTGATCTGACCCACGAATTGGTCGAAACGCGCGTAAGGGTCAAGGAACACGTAGCGTGTATCATCGGCATGCACCTTGACTCGGATCGTGCGTAGACCCACGCTACGCCTCTGAGACTGTCCGCGAGGACGGTTGGTCGACGGCCGTCTCGTACTGCGAGAGCGCGTTGGCACCATCTCGAACTCGCCGGAGTCGATGTCAGACTGATCGAAAGCGTCTTCCTCCTCCTCCTCGATGTACATGGGTCTCCCCTGCGGGCGCCGTGTCGATTGCGAGCGTCCGCCATAGCTGGGGCGCTCCGCCCTGCCGTACATGTCATAGAGATCCTCGGGGTAGGCGCTCGCGTCGTCATCGTCCGAAGTGATGCGAGGACGCAGGCTGGGACCGCCGTTACCGCCGTTTCTCGTACCCCGCGATGACGTAGAAAGCTCGCGAGTAGGTCTCGGACGTTCAGACATCGATCTTTGCGGCATCGGACGAGGTTGCTGGCTCTTGGGGGATTGGTCAAACGCGGCGCGTCCAAGCTCCAATGGCGCAGGTTTCCGGCCTTCGCCACGAACAGACTGTGACCGAGAAGTGTATCCACTGGGGGAGGCCTTCGTCTCCTCCGGGGGAGGCGTGGGAGGAAACATGTTGCGGTTGATCGGTGGCTCGGACTGCTGCCTTGACCGACTGGTCAAGCCTGGCTTCACAAGATTTGTTGCGGCGTAAGAAATCTTGTCGTCCGGTCTGTCATCCTTAGAGTTGAAGCCGGAAGCCGACTCCTGGTTGATTCTCTTGATCTCAGCACCGGCAAAGCCAGTGAATGCATTGGAACGGTCAGAGGCCGCGACGAGACGAGCCTTTCCGAGATAGTCCTTCGCCTTCAAGTTCTTCACCTTCGCTTCGTTCGGGCGGTAGACAATACCCACGGGGATGGAGAAGACAGTGTAGCCCTGTCGGACGTTAGCTCAAGAATGCACCGCTGATCTCAATGGGCCTACCTCTGCGTCCTCCCTGATAGCCTCGTCAATGACGTCGTGGTCGGGAACGACCTTTTCCTTGGCGGCAAATGACAGATCTTGCATGCCTGCATCCCTTTGCTGGAGGTAGATGTAGCAAAGACCGCGGTTGAAGAGCACCTCGCAGGAGTACAGCTTGAACTTCAGGCCTAGCTGCTCGTAGTCGATGTTGTTGTTGCCGCGCAGGTAGAGAAGAGTGTCGTTAAAGTTGGCCAATGCCTCCTCGAAGTCGCCCATCAGGAAGTTGGAGACGCCTTGCTGGAAGTATGCGACGGCAAGGTACTGGTCCAGGCGCACAGCGCGCTGGTAGCATTCGACCTGACACAGGTTAGTTGGCGCGCAGCCATGGGACTAGCGTGGCACTTACAGCTCTCTCATGCTCGCCCAGAGTGGCGTGGATGACGCCCATATTAAAGAGAATCTTGGAGGTATCGGAGATGCCATCAAAGCACTTCAGGGCCTCATCAAACTCATTATTGTCGTAAGCGGCCAGCGCTGCCACCCACGTCTCGATCTCCTACGGCGGGAGTCAGTATTTGCGCGCTAAGCGTTCCGGCGGTTTGCAAGCGCAGCGTACCTGCTTGAGAGACATGTCTGGCGATCAGCCGGTATTGTTGGAACAGTCAATGCCGGAGGTTGGAGAGGAGGACGATGGCGCTTCGCGGACGGGAACGATGCAAGGGTTCGTCGCTTTTGCGCGAGGAGCGGTGGAGGCGATTAAAAAAGGCACGGGGGAAGCGCCGGCATGCAGGTGCTCGCAGAGCGGGTATAAGCTGCCAATGATCTCTAGCCGCCTGGGCTGCGCGGACAAGGCGGGGCTGGCTGGGGATTCGCGATTAGATACGGCTGGTAATTACGAGTGGCGCCGGTACTGTCGGCGGCTTGAGGCGAACGGGCGGTGCGTGTGACGAGGCGGATGGAGCGTGACAGGCGGGCGGCGGGTGCAGAAGAGGATTATGAACACACAGTGAACAACAAGAAGGCGCGCAGAGAATTACAGTCGGTGGAGGAAAGAGCGTGCGGCTAGCGGCCGAGAGGAAAAGAGCGGACTGAGCGACAAGCACCTGGCCGGCGCGTCTGTAAGTCTCGAGGCCTTCTTGAACTGCCATAGGCTCGCTATAGGCCAAGGTCCACTATGAGCAGGGCCTGTCGCAGCATGGCGTTCCACGACCGCGGCCGTGTCAGGCCGCCGAGTCCGCATCGGGCGGGCACCCGCACGCCGCACCCGAGGATGATTGGCTGTCGACGCGCCTGGCGGGCGCGTCCGCGGCATCCACGGCGCGTAGCATCACGACAAGTCACAGCTGCACATCGCTCGCCTCGCACGCTTCTCGGATGACAATGACCGTACCTCGCTCTCTTGGTTGTCTTGGTCCGCCGTGGCAGCTGGTGGGCCGCAGAGGCTCCGACGTCGCGCCTCGACGCTTTCACGTCCGCTGCGTCCCGAACTGCCTCAGCACTGTGTCAAGATCACCGCTCCGCTCGGTGCACGTGCCACCATCCCCTCAGCCGCCTCGAGATCACGACTCCACTCACTGCTGCATGAACGCTTGTCTCTCACGTTGGCACTGCCATTTTGCTGCGACAGGGCCGGTTCATGCCACCGCCCACTGAGCCTCACGCTTTTGTAGACCCTACACGACTACTTGGGCTTTCCCCGCCTACGTCTAGCCTGTTTGAGCGGCCTGCACGAGTTAGAGCATGCCGCGATCCACCTGTTCCTTGCGCTCCTCCCAAACCGTCTTGCCCGAGCATGAGCACACCGTTTTGTCGTTGTCCCACACGCCCGCGCTCCGTGCAATGACGCCCACCAGCGTGTCGGCGTCGTTCTTGTCGAACTGACCGTCCTGCTGTCGTGCCACCACGATGCTGCGCCCTATCAGCTCCCAGATCTCCAGAGGACGGTCCAGGAACACGCTGCCCACGCCGCCCTTGTTGACCTGCACCGTTCCAAACACTCCCCGTGCCGGCTTGCCCTCCGCCTTCGCCTTGACCGCCTCCCAGATGCCGCCCGTCGACTCGGGGCCCTCCGATATGTCCCCGCGCTCCCGCACCGCTGCATGATACGTTCCGGGTGACAGCCCGCGGATGCTCAGATCGATGATGGTGAGATTGGAGGCGACCTGCACCATGCGCACAAGGCCGCGAACCTTGTTTTCGACCGTCTGGCTGTGGCTCTCGAGGATGCAAACCGCCGCGCTATTCGAGGCACCGCTGCCTCGCAGGATGGCGTCGCGGCCGGTGTCCTGAATCGCTGCGACGATTGATGACGGCGAGGCGGTGCCTTCGATCGAGACGAGCTGGTTTTGCAGGTCACCCTCGACCTTGTTCACGCCTGTAATTGGACGTTAGCGCAAGGCGCGGCGCACAGCATGCATTGAGTGCTAACCTTCAAGCTTGTACAAGGAACTCGAGACATCCTTAATGCATGCCTCGCAGCTAAGAGGGACAGCAAATGTAGTCTGTCGGGCGGCCGTTAGCGGCGACTAATACGGTGACAACGCTTGGTGCAGGGCTGACCTGGAACTGGGGTATCATGTTGGCAAAAGTAGCGTCGAGAAGCAAAGCTCGAGAGCGTGTGCAGAGAAAGCGCGAAGAAGCGGCATCTTCGAGGAGATGAGTGAAGGTCTCGCGATTGCGGAGCGGATCCCTCGGTCGATTCGATTGTTAATCAACGCCCTCCGCCAGTGCCCCGCAGCGCCGCGGAACATCGACACCACCGCGTTCTCGGCCACCCACGCTGCGTTCTCATTGGCAAGTTTTTTCCAATGGTCTTTCCTCAGCATCCAGAAGGGGCAACTTTCGTTCCGCCGTCCTTCCAATGACGTCATGAGACGCTTCGACGAACCCTTTCGTTGATGAGCAGCTATTCCAGTTGGCGCAGTCCCAGTAAAAATCTTCTTCTAGCATGCATGCCCACGGTGTATACCTTCGGTGCTGCAGGTTACTATATTTTAAATATTGCCAAAACTGTAAACGTTTTCGTTTTCGTTTTCGTCTACGCCTTAGTCTGACTTCGTGTTCTTACCTTAGTAATGACGTTATTGAGAATGCCCTTCGATCGATTAGAGTAGCTGGATAGCTTTGTATAGATCGTCTTGTAGCTCATCGAGGCAAACAAGCGTCAGAAAATGGCGTTTGAAATTTGATGCTCAAACCTCAGTTTCATAGGAACCGTGGTAATGGGTTCACTCTTCCGGAGGATTCGTACCAAAAGCCTCGTCTGCCGATCACTGCCCGCACCGTCCTCGTCTTCATGCATATCAAGAACCTCTGCGCAGAACCGCTGTGCAGTCTATATAGAGCTCTAGTCTCGGTGTTCGCTTATAACGTTCACTAGTACAGATTAGACCAAAGTACTCAGAACTTCGTATTGGATGTACTGGTGCTAATCTATGTTTCCTGACGTGAGAATACAAAAATATGTTTCGCGAACGGACCATCCTTAACTAACTATATAACCCTACTTAAAGCATCTTAAGCATAATTTCGTCAAACATTAGACATGCAGGGCAACGAAGATAATAACCGCCTCTTACTTATTAGGCTTTCTCTATGTTTAGCTAATGGGGGATTGCGAAACAGTACATGATTCTTTACTTGCCACAGCTATACTATGTTCATGATGAAGTCGTTTATCTGAAGAGTAAAAAGAGGTGTGTATTCGTGAATCTTCACCGAATGGTTTGATACCGATGGAAGATGCATCGAATTGCCCGTTCTGGTAGCAGCATCACGTGATAGCGGACAGTGCCGAAAGTCTTGGCGCGATTTTGTCGGTCGAATCGCAACACCAAAGCTCTTGGAGGGACCGGCCGCAGCGCGCACCTCCGCAACACCACTTCCACCCCATCTCTGTCGGTCCGGACCACCAATTCAACCTCCTCTTCTCGGCCAGGCCAATCTCCGGTCTCTGGCCACTCCGAGCCCACCATGTCGCAGACAATTGGCAAGGTACCGCACCTCCACAAACACCGCCGACGCACCGCCTCCGAAACCTCCGCAGCAACCGCCAAGAGCCCATCCCATTCCGTATCTCGAAATTCCTGAAGCTAATTAGCAATGGCAACGACCTTAGACCCGCCTCGCCTATAGCCGCGCGTGGCACCATATCGATGTAGGCGGAGACTCACGGCCGCTGGGCCGACTGGCGTCGTCAATCGCGCTGGCGCTGATGGGCAAGCACAAGCCCATCTTCGACCCTTCGACCGATTGTGGCGACTACGTCGTCGCGACCAACTGCGAGCACCTGCACACGACGGGCAAGAAGATGTTCAAGAAGAAGTACTACCGCCATACGACCCGCCCCGGTAGCTTGCAGGAAATCACGATGAATCGCTTGATGGAGAAGTGGGGTGGTGGGGAGATTCTACGTCGCGCGGTGAGTGGCATGTTGCCCAAGAACAGGCTGCGGAAGGAGAGGTTGGCGCGGTTGAAGGGTGAGTGTTCGATCCCTCCGGTAGTGCTTGGCGAGGTTTCTGACGGATTGTGCGGACAGTTTTCGAGGGCGCGGCACATCCGTACAAGGCGAACATCTTGCAGGTAGCGGGCCAGAAGGCTCCTTCGATACTGGAGCTGCCAGAGGTGAAGAAGACGCTCGCGGAATCGAAATAAGGGCGAAAGAAGTAGTATCGGCGTTCAGGTTGCATATAAAAGGGATTCTCACAGCGGCATTTCTCTGTATGACCGGCGATGTGAAGGGCGGATCAAGGACTGTACAAATACTGCCGGCACTAAATGTGCTGCTATTGGACGGAATCGTATACATGTTGCTCTCACCGAGACGCAGGACACGCACAGCGATTTTACAAGCTCTGGTATGACTGAGCTCAAAATTACTCATGCTTCAGCCGAGAGTCTAACGAACGATAGGTGGAGTTCTTAAAGGTGGTATCAAATTCGATCTTTCTACGTGTAGAACCAGAAACGCCAGTCTCGCTTTATGATATCATAAAATTGATAACGCCGCAACACAGCAAACATTTACAGCTTCGCCTTGGAGCCCTTACGACCAACAGTGCACTGGATAAGACCGTTGGGGTCAGACTGAGGAGCGAAAACTTCGGCATCCTTTCCGGTGTTCTTCAAGCCCTTGAACCAACTCAAATCTGCGATGATGTTAGTACGTGGAATCTCCTTGTATAGGCCGAGTTAACATACCGATTTCAAAGTAGTGCTTGTTCGGCAGCGAGTAGCTGACAGTCTCGACAAGCGGCGCCGCAGTCAGGATCTGGTCGCACATCTTGTACATGGTGTTCTGCACGCTGGCACTGTTGTCCTTGGCGAAAGTCTCCAGCGTAATGGTCTTAGCCGCGTTGAAGGCATCGTCGAATTTGGGCACCTTGCTCTTGACGTCGTCCAGGCCGGCGAACGTCTTCCACTCCCACTCGGCCTTGACCTCGGTGCTCAGGATGCGGTCCCACGTCTCGCCCAGGCGCGTGTACTCGTCGCGGTGGAAACCGTGGAAGGCAGAGCCGGTGCTCTTAAGCACAAGCAACCTGTCGATGCCGCTCTTTATGGAGATACCCTTACCCTCGCGGATGACAGCCTCGACGGTGCGGATGTCTTCGCCGTCGCGGACAAAGGAATGCGGGTGTGCCTTGCCCTCAACCGTCATGCGCGTCCACTTGTGGGTGATGATCTTGACATGGGCAGCGTGAATGTGCGAGTACTTGGTAATGAAGTGGGTGCCGACGATCGAGGCGAACAGTTCGGGGGGAGTGACGGGGTTCTGCTTTGCCAGCACGTAGACGGTCTGCTTCTGGGTATCGGTAGCTACAACAACAGAGTTGTCCGCTTGAGTGTACCTGCAGCGAGCGCGGTGTTAGCAGCGCTCTCTCATGGGTGTGGTAGGGGGGAGCGCGCACGAAGTCTCAATGTCGCCCTCGAGGAGGACGCGGACGGTCTGCTCAACGACGGACTGGGTGCCATCAGGGTGCTTGTGGACCTTGTACAGGCGGACATTGTCCTTGCCATAGCGGGCGTAGTTGAGTTGAGACATTACTGCAGTGGATATGGCCAAAGAAGGAAATAAGCTAAAGAATCAGCGGCAAAACGAGCAGCGAGACTGGCTGGCGGCAGAGAAAGCAAGGCGAAGTTGTGCTGTGGTACTGGACGAGCTACGGCTAGGATGGGGGACCAAGAAGCTTATATCGCGCCCTTATCGGAAAGCTCAGTCGAGCGGACTTCGCCATACGCCTGTGCTGGCCGGCCGCAATCGACATCTCCCCGCGGTCATTGCAGCGGAGAGACCAATGAGGGCCCACTTGTCGTGGAGGAGCTGGACGCGGCTCACGCCATAACGTGTCGGAGGCCGCCGCACTCAGTCTTCGCAGACCCCCTACGCCTCCAACCGAGACCCTTCCGCCCGCCAACACCAGCCGCTGCACGCCCCCGCCTCGGGGGAAAGGCCCTGTCGCAATGATATGCCGTGTACAATTCGGCCTACGTAACCGCGAAGCTGCCGGCTGCTCGTGCCGCAGCTCGCTGCGCCGCGGCGGCTCCCTGTGCGGACGGGCCGCTGCCATTGCTGCTCTAAAGCACTAATGGGCGCCGCATCCATCGGCAAGGACCGGCAGTCTTGAGTGCTGAGAATGCGCGACGGGGAACCGCCCTTTAGGCGGCGCAATGACGAAATCAGAGCAGCCATCCGTAGACGGTAGAAGATCTCCGCGAGCTCTTGCAGCTCCCTCAATCCATGTGCTCGTCGGCGTGATTGGCAGGCTCGAGCAGACCCTTGCTACCGCACACCAGATCGCGCCGTGTACACGTAGAATTCCTGGCCGACGCGCGCGCCCACCGCGCGCCGCGCCTGAGTTGACCGGCGAGCGTTGTTGTCCGGGCCTGTAGGATCGTGAAATCTAGGGCGCTGGCGCAGCCTGAGAGGCCCAAGCACATCCTCCCCGCATCAGCACTCAGCCCTGGCCGTGGTGGCCGCTCGCTCTTGCTGCCCACACCTTGCGTGCACCCCGGTACATCTGCCCGACCTCACCTCAACGCCAGGCCGCTCCTCTGCCAGCAGCCGCTGCCACCGAACAACCACCCCCACCACCTCCCTCCGCTCGCCCTCACCGCTGCCCGCCCGTCGCACGCCGCCCGATCCGCCGCCCGATCTCCGCTCCGCTCCGCTCCCACCGTCGCATGAGATGGCAGCCCAGTAGCCCTCCTCATGCCTGCGAATCCACGACGCCATCACCGCGCACCAACGATATGAGGCAGCCGTGTCTTGGTTGATGGACTCCCATGACGCCCATCCTGCAGCCCGCGCCCGCGTCGCGCTCCATGTCCAGCCAGCCCGATGTGCCCGCCCAGGACCACCACAACCTGCTGCCTCCGGGCCGCCCAAGCAAAGATGGCCGCGCCCCCGCGAGCTACGGTGCTGGCGGCCGCGGAAACTCGTACACCACGACGATAGCCCCCGGCCCTGGCAGCTTCAGCTCTGAGCTGCGCACCACCACCTCGCGGTCCGACACCCGCCCTCCGCTAGTAGAACACTCGACCTTCGCTGGAGATGACAGCGTCCGGACTGCCTCGGAGGCAAGGCAGGCGGAATTGCGCGATCAGATAGAGAAGGAGACGAAGATCAAGATCGGCTCGGAGAACCTGTTGGAGGCTCTGAACACAAAGAGCGCGAAGCAAGCCAAGGAGCAAAAGTCCCGCGTCGAGGCCGAGCTCAATATCTCGAACCGCAAGCTGGCCAACCTGAGACTGGATCTGGAGACGGAGATCCAGCGTGCCAAGCAACCCGTGTCCGAGGGCCGCCTCTCGTTTCTGTTCCGCAACGCACCCTCCCGGGCCGAGTCGTACACAAACCCAGATGAGGTGGATCCGGACAGCGAATCACCAACGTTGGTGCTAGCCGATGTTCTACAGGCCCTTGAGGTCGAAGGAATGAAATACGACTACTATGTGGAGAAAGGAAATTCTTTGGTCGATTTATTCAAGAGACATCCAACTCTCAAGTACGATCTGGCATGGTCTATTTTTGGCCTACGCGTGCAGACCATGCTGCTCAGTGACAGCCGTGAGGTTGTAGCAGCCGGATACCGGGTCATGAGGTACGCAATTGCGGACAGGAAATCGCTCCAAACCATCCGTTCCTTCCACACCGATTATCTGGTCATTCTCTCATTGGTCAAAGAAAGCAAAGTCAGCATAGAGCGGGAACAGGCGTTGAAGTTTGTCCGAGCTTTTCTGGAGGTGAAAGATGGCGTTAAGGAAATCTCGCGCGCTGTGATTCGCATCATCGTGGCTGTTGCTGAGCACACGGAAGACCGACTACGAAATATCAGCATTTTGACACTTGCGGAGATTCTTGTCAAAGACCCCGAACGGCTGGTATCGGCAGGTGGCATGGGCCCGTTGACCGATGCCCTCGGCGAAGGGCTCTACCATGCCTCGGAAAGTTTGACCGGCTCCTTTCTCTACCTACTAGATGTTCCCAGCAGAAGAAGGTACCTACGCTCCGGACACGAACTTCAGATGCCATTCGCTGCGTTCACCGACGCGTCATCTGGACACGCCAATGAGGAAAAGCTCAAGGCCAACGCAAAGGTCATTGCTGCCCTTCTGAAAAGTTGGCCTGGCCTTCTGACTCTTTGCATGCACGACTTCATGGCCACCAAATCTCTCATGTCTTCATTATACATTCCCCTTCCTCAGGTCCGAAACGTCATTTTGGAACTTCTTTTTGATATCCTAAGGATCAAACCGCCATCATGGTCCTCTTCTTTTCTTGCTGGCCGACGGTTGACAACATACGGTCGAGTCACAAATCTGAAAAATGCCGAATCTACAACGTCCGCTTCGAAAACGGAGGAAGAAGAAACCAAAAGAAGTCTTGTGGACCATTATGTCGCCGTTATGCTGGCCGTATTACTACATTCTGGTCTCGTTCCTGCACTACTGCATGCTGAGGAGGAACCATTAAACTTGACCCTCAAGAGAAAAACGACGCTACTCCTTGGCGAAGTCCTCAAAATGGCCAACGAATTGCTACCACCCTCGTGGAGTGCCGAACTCCAGGTCCTGCCCGATCTTCTCAGATCTGCTGCTCAATTTGGTGCGGACGACCGCTTTGTCGCTACAGGAACTATCTATCAAGTAGATAGCGTCAATCGCACCCTCTTCCGTTCCGGAGCCAATGAGAAATTCGGTGGCGGTGCAGAGCACGAAGATCTACATCCACCACAACAGGCGAAAAAGCAGTTCAGTGCCCAAATCGATGAGGCTTCTTTCCGAAATCTGATGGCTGAATCACGGGTTTTGGAGACTCCAAACTACCAGAAATGGAGATGGGACCTCGTACAAGGAATCCTTGATGGACCTTTGTACAATCCCAAACGCCTGGACGAAGCATTGAGGGCCACAAAATTTATCCACCGTTTGATCAACTTCTTCAGGCCATTCAAGCATCGTTTCTCAATACTGAAAAACACCAGACCGAATCAACGCTATGTAAGGGCAGGGTGCTCCCTGATGCGAGCCCTTCTCAACAACTCCGATGGAACGAGGTATCTCATGGACAGCAAGCCGATCAGACAGCTCGGTGAATGTTTGTCACATTTCGATCGCATGAGTGGTCTTACTTCCGAGGAACCAATCTTCTCCGCGGAACGCATGGCAGAGACCCTTACGGGTGGGTACTTTGCAATGCTTGGCGAACTGAGCAAGAAGCCAGAAGGTGTTCATATCTTCGAGAGATGGAAGATGATCAACATGTTCTATCATATCGTGGAATTGCGGGATCGAGACGACTTGATGAAGACTCTTCTCAGCAACATGGACTACACTCTGGATGGACACCTCCGCATAATCCTCTCGAAGGCGATGACTGCCGGGACCAAAGAGATCCGCATCTTCTCTACGAGACTCCTGAGAAAATACGCCACAAAGCCTCTTCAGCCAGACGACTCACTTGTACTCGGTCCTGGGGTTGTAGAGTGGGCTATTCGTTTGTTGGTCACGCAGCTTTACGACCCAGAGGTCGAAGTTTGCGAAGTGGCGATCAAAATCCTGGAGGAAGCTTGCAACCAAAAGAGGTCGCTTGAGTACGTCGTAAAGTGCGCTCCGACACTGGACCATCTGGGAGAGATTGGAGCTCCCCTGCTCCTCCGGTTCCTGTCAACGTCGGTCGGCTATCATTATCTTGATGGACTGGACTACATCACAAGAGAGATGGACGACTGGTTCTTGGGTCGTAATGATTCCTACGTGGCTCTCGTGGAGGCCTCACTCGCTCGTGCCCTGGCAGACATCCCCGAGAAGCCTCCGTCACATCTGGCGTTCGATGAGTTACCTGACCCCCTGGACTTTGGGCTCGTGCCCCCTCACTTTTACCGCGAACTCGCTCGGACGCTGGAAGGATGTAAGCTCCTCGAAGCGAAAGGTCATTTCGAAGAATTTGCGTCGACAATCAAGGAGTTCTGTATGGAGAAAGAGGACGCAGAAATCATCCTCAAGGTCAAGGGGTGCCTATGGGCGGTGGGAAATGTTGGCTCTATGGATCTCGGTGCACCATTCCTCGAGAGCACCGACGTGACAAGATACATCGTCCGCATTGCCGAAGCGTCCGAGGTCATGACACTAAGAGGAACAGCATTCTTTGTCCTTGGACTCATCTCGCGAAGCTTACACGGTCAAGAAATACTCATCGAGTGCGGGTGGGACGCCGCAACTAACATCATGGGCGAGTCATTGGGCTTCTGCATCCCGCTGGATTTCAAGAAGCTTTTCTCGGTAATTTCTCTTATTGCTACCCCAGTTCAAATCACTAACAAGATTATAGATCAAACCATGGACGGCTTCGCATGTTGCCGTGGAAACCTTGAAGACGCCAAAGGATGCAAAGAACGGGATCACAGATAATGACCCGGTCAATGCACGTATCTTGAAGCTCGTCACAGACCTTGGCAACACAGTGTTAGCCAAGCGTGCGGCGAATGACCTGCACAAGTGCGTTGGCTTCCTCTCGCCTCCCTGTTTGATGAATTCAGCTGACAGGTAAAACAGCATCAAATCAAAGAAGGCCCCTGGATTCCAACGACCAGCAATGTTCCACAAAGTCATGGCCATCCTCGAGCTGCATCACTTCCGGCTTCCGGTATGTCGTTTCGTCATCGACCTTTTCGATAAGAACGTGCTTCGGCGGATAGTGCTCGAGGAAGAGAGTAGCTCGGAAGACGATAGCGACGAAAACGAGTATCCGCCACCAATGGCGGCGGCGACCAACGGAACCAGTAGACGACCCAGCCAACTTTCCGTCGAGGTGACTTGAGGAGATTTCCATGCACAGCAGTGATAGCGGACAAGCTATCGGAGCAACGCGTGGTCGTCAAGGTCAGACATAAGCAACAGCTCGGCCGATACCAAAAAAGTGGGGATTCAGGAAAGAGGAAGATGGGAGAAGTGGGTCATAGACGCAGGCGCGGACATTGGGTTGGAGAGGGTGGAACATTTAGGTCATTGTCCGAAGCGGCATGTCGCATGCGTCATGGATTTCTTTTTCTTCCTGCTCTTTCCCTCCCCCCACTTTGTACGACGGCCGTAAATCTTCACCTCTCCAGGGTGAGACAAGTTTACAGCGGTTCGTATTCACCCTTCCCACGGTTCCCTTCTTTCTCCTTCCACGAAACTGTGCAGTGGCTCGCTCGGCCCTTTTTTCTTTTTTTTTTTTTTCAGATCAGCCGCTCGGGGTTGTAAAGGGGTACACGCACCGGTTGCACACGATCTTCAACCCGGGATCGACAAGTACGGGAGATCAGCGCAAGGAACAAGGAGGTGGGAAATTTGGTATCTGGGTCGGTTATGCCTCTCAAATCATGAAGAGGGGGGAAAGGGGACCCGAGAGACATGGAAAGCCCAAGAGGCGTTTCCCGTTCTGCTTTCTTTTTCTTTCCGTTTCTTATCTGCGTGGTGTTTACTTGCCTTTCGGCACTGAAGCAGGAGTTGGGCATCTTTTGGGGGGATCTGACTTTGTCAAACAAAAGGGAGACTGGTGCACATCGGGCAGGAGAAAAGCGGGAGAAGGTGAAAGTGAGCGTTTCTTGTGCACAATGTAGGCTTGAGTTTGAATGCAGGTGCGCTGCGCGCATTGAGTGGGCCGATTTTCTTTTTTGTCTTCTCTTTGGATTTCTTTGACTGGGCTCTGTTTTCTTTTTGCTGTTGTTGTTGAAAATGGAGAAGTAGTGTTGCGGTATCTGTGGGGGCATTTGAAGCGTGGGAATGGGCAAGCATTAGATGGGATGGAAGGGTGATTGGTAGGATTGGTCAGAGGTGCTTCACTTGTACGGCCGGAGAGTTGGCAATGGACGGAGTACTGGCTCCAGTCTGCACGCGGAGCCTGTACTGTAAGATTATTTCAACCTTTTG
Source organism: Lasiodiplodia gonubiensis (assembly GCA_009829795.1). Classification (NCBI taxonomy): domain Eukaryota; kingdom Fungi; phylum Ascomycota; class Dothideomycetes; order Botryosphaeriales; family Botryosphaeriaceae; genus Lasiodiplodia; species Lasiodiplodia gonubiensis. The sequence goes on along the minus strand of RHKH01000002.1, from coordinate 616,771 downwards.
CTTTCCTGCATTTTCTTCCTAAGCAACAAAGGGCACGTCTGTGAGAATGGGTGAGTGGTAGTAAGAAATTCAACGGACATGCAACATGACAATCTCCTCAGCATAGCCATTTGTCGGTGCATGTCACCACGGTGGCTTCCATGTACGTGCAGACGGATAAACTTTGGGACAGACTATTAATTTGGTTCTCGTAGACCTGTTTTTCGTCGAGATGGAAGCGTCTAAGTTCCCTTCGATTGATGGGCCGTGGATGTATGAAGACAAGACACCAAGAGGTTCGGAAACTATACGGACACATTTCCATTGCCTACGTGTGGCATCTTCCGGGCTAAGCTTTGTCTCGCTCTGCTTACAGCGCATTGTGGCGCAGACGCGGCCGATACGACGTTTATTGCCATCCTCTCGTTCACAGCTAGATTGCGTGGTACTTGGAGGAGAACCACGGTATACTTGCGCCCAGCATCGTAGGATCCTGGCTATGAATGGCTCGCAGAGAATGGATGTATATATGCGCGTCAGCACTTTTTTGTTTTGTGTGGACTAGCAGAGGCCAACATGCTTGGCGGGAAGCATCAGCTGAATGCATTAAGGTTTAGGCGTGTTCGAGAGAGCAATGGTCGGGGTGATGAATGGTGGGGTTCTACAATTAGTCTTGAGCTCCTAAGTCCGAAGTACTGACGGGTTCCATCGATGATTCTCACATACAGTACCGGACCTTAGCCGATTCGTACTGTCAAAGGGACCCTTCCGACGCTTCAGCCCTACCGGATTTCAGAAAGGGGAATGGCGCATGGGATGGTGGCGAAGGAAGTCAAGGGTCCAGGTCCGGGCTCATCTATGTTCCAGCTGCGGCTGATGTATGCTGTGAGGCAAGGGGAGGGTCGTATCAAATGCAAGCCACTTGGCAGAGATGGCGGGCTGAAGGAACGAAAGCAGAGGGCAGCCGGAATGGGTGGTCTGGACGAGTGAGGGGAGCCAATGAGGAGCGAGGCGTGGCCAGGTCGATGACGCCTCGACGGCACCAAAACGATCTACAGGGTCGCGTATTGTGTCGCACCTCCAACGTTCGTTTCCGTCCGAGAAATAGCGTGCGACTAGCAGCTGTCGGAAGCGGTGGCAGGAGGTTGAGGAGCACGGAGTAGGTTTTCTCCACCGCGGCGGCTGGCTGCAGGCCGGGGCAGAGGCGGCTTGCGCAGCCGAGACATTTCACGAAGGCGATTGTTAGTGGTGAACGTGCCGGGCCGGGCTTGGTGACTTGCGTTGACAGGTGCACCAGCATGAGCCGCGCAGCCATTGGCCGGGCCTGGGCGGGTTTGCTCTGGCGTCACCACTGCCGCCGGAGCGCCGACAGCCGTGGGCTCGCACTCCCTAACAAACTGCGATCGCAGCGCATCGTCTTTTGTGCCAGAGATCGGTCTCTGCCTCGTTCTGAAGCCTCCTACACACTACACTGGGCACATCGCCGATCTGCCCGCCCAGCCCAATCAGTGATAATGTCCTCGTCCACCTGCGCCCGCCCGCTCCCACCGTCCTCACCATCTCTCGAGAGAATGAGCCCTGCGCTTCCTCTGCATCGCCTCGGTTGATCGCCGCCCTGATCCCAGCTGCTCCCGCGCCCACCCCGGTGGCGGCCCACCGCTCGAGATCCGACGCCGGCCACTCAGCTCTGGTCTGGAGACCCTGGTCCCGCCCCCGCCCAAGAATTCGCCGCCGAACAACGACTCCCGACGCTCCACCGCAGCAATCCCGGTGCATGCAACAACCCACACTTTATGAACTTGCTACGAGCCGCAGGACCCTCCTTCACAGGCAGTGGAGAGAAGTCCTTGGACCTTGCCCTCGCCCAGCCAGACTTCATGCGAAGCCATGATACCCTCCCCGCCGACGGGACGAGTGCTGTTGCTCTAGCTGCCCACGACCATGCGAGACAGATCGTCCGCCTCGTCCAGTGCCCCCAGTGTTCGCGGCCTTTTCGCACTCCCGTCACTCTTCCGTGCGGCCATGCCCTCTGTCGCCACTGTCTCCCCGAGTCCTTCCACCGCCAAAATATTTCATATCCCGCCACACCTGAGCGCCGTCTTGGCATAAAATGCCCCATTCTGGACTGCCGCCGGGAGCATCCCGTGGGCGAGTGCAATGTCGACGTCACCCTGTCCAAAATCATGGACCTGGTCGCGAACGTCATGGACAAGAGCAAACCCGCCGCCGACGACTCGCCCACCGTGCTGGAAGTCATACAGAATCATACCGCAGATACACCCATGGATGGTCTCGAGAAGGAGGAGCGCTCCACCACCACGCTGCATGGAGGCCGTCTCCTCGCGACCTATACCCTCGCCGACATGGGCCAGCTGGACATCACCGCGGAGCTTTCGTACATTCCTTTGGCCGATCAAGATTTCAGTGAATTGGACGTCGCCGTGCTCGACAGCTTGAAGGAGGCAACGCACAGAGAGTTGGATTGCCATGTTTGCTACAATCTCCTCCTGGACCCCGTCACCACTTCCTGCGGCCACACCTTCTGCCGGAACTGCTTGGTCCGCGCCTTGGATCACACCGTACATTGTCCCGTCTGTCGACGATCCTTGACTATTCCGCCCTCGTTGGAAGGCCAGCCCAGTAATCACTGCCTGGTCGCGCTGCTAAACGCCTTGTGTCCCGACCTTGTCACCGCTCGCGCCGAGGCAGTCACCGAAGAAGAGCGCGGAACCTCCGAATTAGATACCTCGCTGTTCGTTTGTACCCTCGGATTTCCGGCCATGCCTACCTTTCTGCATATCTTCGAGCCGCGCTATCGTCTTATGATCCGGAGAGCACTGGAAAGTAATGGTACCTTTGGCATGCTCATGTACAATCGCTCTGGCGCCAACCAGGGTAGTCTCGGGCCGGTGCAGTTCAAAGAGTATGGTACCATGCTACAAATCATCAGTGTCCAGATGATGCCGGATGGTCGGAGCCTCATCGAAACTCGAGGAACCACTCGTTTTCGGGTACGGGACCATGGACTGCACGATGGATACATCATCGGAAACGTCGAGCGAATCGTGGATGTCAGTCTTGCCGAAGAGGAACGTCTCGAGGCCGAGGATCTCAGGATTGCCCAGGCAGCCCGTGAAACGCAGCCGGCTGATGATTCGCCGCAAGCGGGCCATGCGCCTGAACCGACTATCGACAGCCTTTCCACCCGCGAGATGCTCCTGATTGGGGTCGATTTTATCGAAAGAATGCGAGCCAATAGCGCTCCCTGGTTACACCAACGCATCCTAGATGCATACGGCGGTCCCCCGGATGATCCAGCATTGTTTCCCTACTGGTTCGCAAGTATTTTGCCGATAGCCGAAGAGGAGAAGTATCTTTTACTGCCGACCACAAGCGTGCGAGAAAGACTAAAGATCGTCGTCAGTTGGATCCGGAGGATAGAGTCTCAACGGTGGTGAGTGTCTCTTTTCTTTGCATCTTATTCTCTCACTATGAAAGCCAACCGTGCATAGGGCCTGATCGTCTCCGACCGCTGGCTATTGGCACAATTTTTTCCTACTCTTTCTTTTTCTGGATTCTTCATCTTCCTACTTCCACGCATGGCGAGTCGTTTGTTGTTTGCATGGGTTCGATCGGCAGAGAACCAAGACTCCCATGCTAATTCGTCGGCCATGTCTCGGTTGTTGCTGACAGGCATTCCGGAAACGCTTGTACAGTCTTATAAACCGTTCTGTCATCGCTCAGCGGTGCCTCTTGTTCATCGGTAGCATCATCCTCGCGTGGTGGTATGCGTCATCATCTTCCGACTCAAACTAGCGATATACCTATCCGGCTCCCCGGTGCGACACAGCCCCACCGAACGCTTGCATTGTGCATGTTCCGGCAGCTACGCAGAGCAAATGCAACATTGCACAGCAGTCTTCGCTCCACTTCGGAAAAGCAAGTACCTCGGAACCGCGGGAGATCGAGATTTTCGATCCTTCGTCCCACCACCCCGCCGTCATCACCGTCATCACTTCTCCTGTCGATCATGTCGCATGAATCATGATCGCTCAATACTATCACTGCACCGTTACTCTCTATTGCATCCACGGGCGTTCTATTATTGGGAATGCATGGGCGGCTTAGTCATTTGTGGTAGCATTATTTTCCTGATCTCTTCAACCTCACATGTGCAAGCGAGCATCCTGCACGAGCTTGATTTTCTTTCTTCTCTTGAAGATATGGAGCACACTACCAGCAGGATTTGTGCATACCTCTATACTCTTGCTGCTGGCTTCCATTTGTCCATTTTTATTTTCCAGCAAAGTTGGTGCAATACCCCCTCTCATGTTTCTACATCTCCTGTCGCAGGAACATGGTCCGCGAAAGCAGCGGTTCCCACATTTTGACCACTATTCCCTGATGTTACATTGTACAAATTTAATATAGACACCTCAAATCATCCTTTTCGACACTGAAAAAGGGTTTGGTTCCTCTTGGAGTGGATTCTTATTGAAGTGTTTTGTGAATAGCTTCATTGCGTTCCTCAGAAGATTCAGATGTCTTGTTTCAATATTTAGTGAGATGTGCTGGCCTTGCTTCACTTCATGTTGTAGTGCACGGTATGACGTGTCGGTTTTTCTTTCTACCCTTTACTATCCGAGGGTCAATACTACATAGCGGACGAGCCGAAGTGACCTGAGGTATACAATATGGTGTTTCGCTGCGCAATTCAAAATCTATAGGGCTTGATTCTGCTGTAGGGCTTGACCTCGCGTCACCCATACCTTTCACATGAAGATAATTCTGATCTCATGGAATGCATCATCATAAATCTGTGAATATCGGCGATCGCATGCAAGGATTAGTCACGTTGATGAATTAGTTGGCTACTAATTGATAACGCCTCAGGAAATTATCGGGAGCGAAGCATGACGGAAAGACAAGTATACTATCTAGTTGCCCCTCACCCAATCCCTCAAAATGCGGTCCGCCTAAGAGTTGAGGGAGGCAATAAACTACAGTATACGCAACTCAGGAAGAAGATTTCTCCTAGTCACACATCGACGCAGAGCGCCGGGAGTGCGTTTAGGCTTGCCCCCGAGTGTCTTGTGAAATATGGTAGCCATCGGCCAACCATCCTCAGACGCCACCCATGTCCATTGGAAGGCCAGCGGGGCTTCAGGTGGAGATAGAAAGCTAAACGCTCAACCGCCTCTGCGAAATAAGAGGGTATGACTCACCCGCCGACGAAGGCCGGTATCAAGGCCCTCCCGCACAGCGTTGCACGCTGATTACTGCGAAACCGGCTTCAGACGCAACGGAGTGAGCGGTGAGCGAGGAATTCAAACTTCGCTTGGAAGATCTGGGGTCTTGTAGTAAGAAAAGGTGTGCGAGGGAAATTTATGAATACATCGAGCCGTAGAGATTTGAGAGCAGTGACTCATTATCCACCGCGTATATTAACGTCAGGCATCACTTAAATACCTTTGTCCAATGGACTCACTTTATCACTTGCAAATCATTATCCAAAAAATTTCAACCGCCCGCATCGATGTTGGCATATGAACGCACTTCCATTAGTTCTGTGTAAGGGCTAAAAATGGCAGCGAACGCTTTTCGGTGTCGACTTGGCGGCAAGAATTGCTAAGAAAGAAAAGAAAAAGAAATTTACCGTCAGCAATCTCTCGTCAAGCATCTCAGCATTTGGAATAAATGTTGGATGGCGTCTCCAGGCTCTGTTAAAGCCTATGATTTGGTAATCTGAAGGAATCGTTTTCATGGCCTTAGGCGTCCGCTACAAGCCGAATGTCGTCCATCTGCTCCACTGCCGAAAACCACGCAGTATGGCCTGTCTTCTTGTCTCGACAGCTATAAAGCCGCGGAGCTTTTCGATGTTACAGACTCTCAGGTCCGTTGGGCATATGTCTTTTATATTATCATGCCGCCTTGTCCACGATACTGGCACGCCAATTCGGCGTGGCCCGCCCGCACGTGGCTGATGCACCGGACTCAAGAGACTCTAAGAAAGTGATAATGCTCGGACAAACGCAGATCTGTGTAAGCGCAGCTGCCGCCACCAATGACGCCCATTGAATGTCATGCATTCTTTACGATCCCCTCTCGCAGCTGATGGCTAGTGTGAAAAATAGTAAGGCCCTAGGTATAATTGTACCTCAGCTCTTTCTTAGAAAAATAACATTTATAGGCAGCTGAAGCTATCGTCCGGACAAGAGTGTAGAATTTACCCATGACATGAGCAAAAAACAAATTCACTTAAATACAAGAGCCTCTTCTTTTCCCCTCTCACTGAAACTGGAGTGTGGAGTAGCCTTAGCGCACCTCCCGCACCTCCGTCATCGAAAAAAACAAAGTTCTACTCCTCGGTAATCCGCCTCATGTGCTTAGCATATCTGCGAAGTAATACTCCGCATCATTGCTTCAAAATGCTGCATAGTACCAACCGAACCTTTTCATGCGTAGCTATCAATACGACTGCTGTGGAGGTATCGAGTTCTGAGGAGAGGAAGGCAAGGCGCGAAAGTCGTGCGTTCTGTTCGCAAGCAGCCAAAGACACAAGCAGTGTCTTGCTCCATTTCCCCTAGCATTTACGTTTAGAAGACGTGTCAATTGTGAGCCGAAGAAGCTGAAAGCCTCCGTCAGCAGCATTTTATAGCCGCCTCAATCAGACTTGACGTCATACACGTAATGGTCTCGTGCTTTAGAGCCACGTCGGTGCTGGAAGAAAGGATCGCTGGCAATTTCTTCATACTGAATTATTCGACATACGTAGGTAGTTGAAGCTACTATCTGGATGTAAATGTTGAATTATTAAATACACATCCACGTCTGGATAGTAGCTTCAACTGCGCAAGTAAGTGGTACTTAAATGCGGATAGAAAGTACTTATAATGGCTCATATTTTTCGGCACTCACTGTGGAGCTGGCATAGGAACATTCGTCGATTGACGCGCGGCTCTATTTTGACACAGCAATGGATGACCCCGTGAAAGGTGAATTTGAGGCATGACCATGGATCCGATTTGAAACATACTTGAGTATACAGCTAAGAAAGCTCAACTTTTAATATCCATCCCTCCCGCGCTATACGCCTAATAACAATGCATCACATACGTTCGCCCCCGTGCTAGACACAGTGCAACCTCCAACCTCTTCCTCCGTGCTCACCCTTACCCTCAAGCCGCGACCACACCGCCTCTCGGCTTTCTCCCATACAACCCCACGACCGCCTCGAACAGATCCCTGACCGGGGGCAGCGCGAAGCTCGGCCCGACATCGAACACGCCGGCCAGCATCTCCGGCCTGACGACTGGCTTGTCGTTCTCATCATCGTCATTCACCATCTCATCCAGCACCTCTGGCAGCTTTTCCATCTCCTCCCTGGTCTCGACCTCTTCCTCATCGTCGTCGTCGACCAGCTGCTCCAGTGCCGTCTCCTGATCCACAAACTGGTCCAAATTCTCCTCAGGCGCAGCGACGGGGCCGACGAGCTGCAGACCGGCCGCCGTCTTGGGCGCGACGACGCGGATCTCGGCGGCCGAGTTGAGCGCGACGAAGCCCTTGTTGTTGCTGCCGGCGGGAAGGAGGGCGGTGACAATTTGCGGGACGACGATGGCATAGAGTGGGCGAGGAGAGGAGGTGGAGAAGACGAAGACCTTGGATTGGCGCTTCTTAGGGGCTTGAGGCTGTTGCTTGGCAGCAGCGTCAGTCTCGGCTTCCGCTTTGATGGTCTTGTTCTTCTTTTGCTGCTCCGGCAGAGGCAGCGAGATGGCGAACGTGCCGTCCGTGTTGTTAATGGCGAGATGAGCGATCTCGGCCTTCTGGGCGCGAGTGAGACCCAGTGGACGGAAGCTGTAGCCATAGCTGAGCTCGTCGTCGACCAGGTCCCATACGCTGAGAGAGTTGGAAACGATGATGAAACGGCGGCCAACGAAGCCAAGGTCAACCAGACCGGTGGTGTACAGACCTCCACGGGAATACCTTATGGCTCCAGTGCTAGGGTCGATGAAATGGACCAGACCCTGGCTGTTGTTGCCATAAAATTCCTGACTTGCGGCGAGGACGGATCCATCAGGAGAGTAGGCTAGACGGGCGTGGACGGGGACGAGTTCGCTGGGGATATCCGAGTTGGCATCCAGACCCTCGACAGCTGCCTCCAACCGAATTGCGTTGCGGTTCGACCAGGTAACGAGACCCTCACCCTTGCTTCCTCTGACCACAGTGCCATCGTGCAGCCTGGTCTTTGGAGCCCAGACACGGACAAACCCATCTTCGCCAACGGTAGCGAACGAGGTGCTGCTTGGGTCGTACTTCAGATCGAAAATACGACCGGAGATGACCTTGTCGGTAAACTTATGCGGTGCATCAATACGGGTCTCCAACATCCACTGAGCCTTCTCTTCATTCCAGAGCCAGAATTTGAGGTAGACTTCACGTCTAGCATGCTGCTCTTCTTCGAGCATCTTCTTCTCCGCAGCAAGGTGTTCAACATCCTCCACTGGCGGGGCCCACTCCTCGACGGTAGCAAGCCATTTTCCATCATGGCTGAGTTGCAGATACCGAAGATCAGGCTCGCGAAGTTTAGTTGCGTTCGGGCCTTGATTGATGTTCGTGGCGTTGTTACGAGTGATGGCCTGGCGGAAGACGTGATGGTTGGACGAGATATCGTAACTCTGGAGGAATGGAGCAGGCGGATTGGTTGTGCCTGCTTCGGTCCTGGGCTGCGACGCAGGAACAGAGAGCAAAATCTGGTGGGGGCTTTGGGGATTGATAGCAGCAGCTGTGCGGCGGACCTCGTCTAGAATAACCTTGTCAACAGTCGCCTCAGGAGTGAAGAAGCGTGACTGCACTCCAGCAATATTGGCCTTCGGGACCAATTCGGTGGTTGAGAGAACAATGACGGAATTATCCGCAAGCTGAACAGCGTACGAAGTTCCGCTCGGAGAAACCACAACGCCGTCAATGGCAGACGTGAGGTTGGGAAGAAACTGCTTTTTAGAAGTTTGAAGCTGCCAAAGAACAAGAACCGTCTCCTGACCACCGGAAATGATGTAATTTCCATCCAATGACCACTTGACAGCACCGACGGGATTCCGGTGCCAATGAAGATGGCGAGGTGCTAGGGAAAGCGGGGAGGGAGCGTCCTTCGGATCCTTCTTTTGCTGCTTCTCAGCGCTGCTAAGCTTAGAAATGATGTCCTCGTAGACGAGTAGTGCGCCGCTCGAGCAGCCAATGACCAGGTTGACTTGACCGATCGGCGATGCGCCCTTCTTTGGTGTCGCTTTCGCGGGTTCCTGACGACTGACTCGGATATCAATGGAGGTGATTGTCTGCGTGCAGCTGAGCTCTCTCCAGATGAAAACGAGATCTTTGGGTATAGTAGCAGAGGTGTTCCTCAGATGGCCAACAAAGACGCGATCCTTGGCGGCTGCGGCAATAACTTGGCCACCGCCAGCCACGGTGAAAGATTGAAGAGGGACTTTGGTCTTGAGCAATGGCTGAGCAACCTTCTCGGATTCATCCTTATGGCCGCGCAGCCTATGGGCGTAAATAATGTTGCGCTCGCCCTTGTCCAGGGTAAAGACGGTATCAAGTTTGTCTCCGCTGTCGCTTTCTACAGCGCTGACTGCTATGCCGCGGATGGTGGCAGACATGTTGTACCGCTGGATCTTCTTCCCGCTCACCCAGTCCCACAGAATAACATAACCAGATGCGTCGGAAACGTAAAGGTGGTTTGGGTCAGCGTCTGACAAGGCGTATGCGGTGATGTTGTGGCTGGTGCCCATTGGAAGCGTCCGGACAAGAAGAGAGGTTGCGGTCGAGTAGATGTGCACGGCCTTTGCCGTGGAGAAAATGATATATCTAGGACACACAATTAGCTTAGGTTCCCTGGATGGTGAGTACTCTGCCATACCTCTCATCTTTGCTGAATACAGGGTCGATGGGCAGAAAGCGGCCGCCCGCAGGTTCGGAAGTGTACCAGCTGCTCTTGTCCGGGCGGAGCTTGGTCTTCACGACGTCGCCCGCGTCTTGGGTCACGGTTTGCGCATTCTTGTCTCCCACAATGGCAAGCGCGGTCTGCTTTGTCCCAGAAGTCGCGGCGTTTTCCTCGTCCTGGGTACGGATGCGCTTGGCGTCGTGTTTGCTGGTTGAGGAGTCCTTGGCCTTTCTCTTGCGACGAGCGTCCTGCGGCGTATTAGGCGCGTCCTGGACGGTGGTGGGGGCGGCCATGGTGTTGTCGCGCAAGGTGATGGTCGAGGTGAACTTTTGGAGCGCGACGGACTACTTTTTCGCGGGTGAGGGTCTTGGCGCTGGCACCTCCGAAGTCTTTCTTGCACAGTCCGAACACCAACCCACCCAAACTCTCTCGCCTCGACCACCCTCCCACACGACCTGCCCGCGCAGTCCCATCGACGCCAAGCTCCGTGTCGCCGCTCCTCCAGCTCGTTACCGCCACCATGATTATCCCCGTCCGGTGCTTCTCGTGCGGCAAGGTACGCTCTCATTGCGATTCCGCGGCTTGACGCGCCTCTGCACCTGCTAATATCATGAGAAGGTCATCGGTGACCTGTGGGAACGTTTCGTTGGCCTGATCGAGGAGGGCATTCACGAGGGGTAAGCGACCACCGCCTTGACAGGCTAAGGATCTGCTACTGATAGCTGTGCAGTGACGCCATGGACCAGCTTAGGCTCAACCGCTACTGCTGCCGCCGTATGGTCATGACCCACGTCGATCTGATTGAGAAGCTTCTCAAGTTCGTATACCTACGGCTGTATGAAACCGCCCAAAAGCTAACCAGAAAACAGGTACAACAACGCCGAGCGTGAGCTCCAGCGCATTCGCCAGGGCGCATAGATACCCCGACACGGCAACGGAGTTGATGGGATAGAACCCGCGCAGTACCACAAAAAAGATCAGAAGCATATTGGCGAAAGGCGTTAAGTGGCGCAGGGCTTTTTATAGTTTTCCGGGTGGCTCTATATATCTCCTGGTGGATGAACAAATCAAAATCCCAAGGAACCCCTTGGGCCTTAGCCAGAAGGAATCCGCTTTAGACCTCGAGCATTTTTGCTGCCTTTGACTGTTGGATACTGTTGCTAGTGTGCTGTCAGAGCATGGCAACTGGAAATCTTGCCACTACCTCCAGATAAGCTTCCAAACTAGAAGGAGATTACATCAATTTTGGCGTGACTATTCTCCATATCGCTAGTTCCATGAAGGCTGCAAATGCGCTACCATCGTTCCTCTTCATGCATGAATTTATCTATGGATCGTCATTCTTGGCGCTGCTTAGTCACCCAAAAATGTGCATCATGGCTCCAGATCCGCCGTCACCACCGAGCTCACAACATCAAATCACCATCCCAAAGCCCATCCCACCGCGCATCCCGGTCTTCCACCGCTGACAACGTACGTCTTACTCAAGCATACCTGCGCAATACTTGCGTCTGTATCCTTAAGAAGAATCGGGCGCTAACATTGGAACCGCGCCCCGCCGCAGCAGTACCTTTCGCGCCTTCATCTTCTTTCTTCCGCAACTCCAAACACCCGACGCCATGGCCCCCAAGCGCGCACCCGTTCCCCGCCGTCAGGACTCGCAGGGCATCTTCTCCACCGCCTACACCGCCGTCACCAACCCCGAGAACCGCTCTGTCGTCACCGGCGTCGCCATGTTCGCTGTGAGTTTCCATTCGCGCATTGCGCTCGCTGTCATCATCGCCCCGCGAAAGCGACGAGATGGAGCTGCGGGTCTACAAACAAGGATGAAGAATCGAGTACTGATTTAATTTTGGGCAGGCTGGTGTCGCTTTCATCCACAGCAGCTGGAGCGAGTTCCTTCTTCCCGCGTAAAAGGCGTAATCACAGAGAACAAGATAATGGGAGATCTCGTCAATGATCAAGCGCGACTTCACGGGACGCATTGACAGCGGGTTTTTGAAGTCAAGATGGTGCTGCATACTGTACGCTATAGGATGGAGGCGATGGTGGATTGGCCTGCATCCTTCAAATGAAGAGGGTATTGAAGGCCGTGTACATCAATTCTGGCATGGCGGGCGTCATTCTATTTTCGGGAGAGGATTTACGGGATACACTACTTTACCGGAAAAAAAAATCAAATATGGCTATGGCTTTCAATGATGAATGATATTCGGGGCACCCCAACTATGTCTGGTGACGACGGCTTCTGCCATTCTTTTGGAAAGCTATCGCTTTTTATAAGGGACTCAAGCGGCAATTCGTCGCACACCCGGGGTGCCGGCCATGAAGTAGCAACAAGGAGGCGCTTCACTTGTGTCCTGGCCGATCTTGTTCATATCTCAAACCTTCTGGCTGTGTCAACGGTGAGAGTGCGGCAATATCTCATTATGACCCACGCCATCATGATTTCAGTTGTTTGATACCGCAGATCAGCGAAGCCTGCAGGCGAACCACACATCAAAAATATTCGTACAAGGATAGTAAATACGTGTGGGAGAAGAATGAGAGTGCGTAGACCCATTGTTATTCTTCACTGTTGTACCTACTGCAACCTATAATAAGCACGTCTCTTACGCATGGCTGAAAGAGCGATACTAACAATTTTATAGACCAACCTTTCACTTCGCAAGTTCAAGCTGTAGCTGATTGCATAGTCAATGTTGTCGCAAGCGGGTCCCTCCGGAGATTCAAGTAGCCCAGTTGACAGTCCATGTGATATGTCGTACGGGTGTGTTTGCTGCTCACTTCATTAAACTATGGTTTAAAAGTAGAGGTGTTAGAAACTCTAGATTGGACCATTCTCCGGACAAGGGAAAGTGTCTGTAAAGCTCGCACAGCTCTTTTACCTTCAAGTTACTCTTACTATCTAAAATATTCACTCAGAGCTTTCCATACACAACAGCAAGATTAAGTACCAAAGCATTAGATTAGCAAAACTTAATATTAGTATAACCAACTATCTGTAACGATAATTAGCATTATTATCTACCAACGCTACGGTACTCTAATTAGGGCACGTACTTGCTCGCAGCCGCCTTTTTCTAACCGTAAAGTATTACATCTCTGCGCCTTCTACACACAGTGGCTTAATCTATTTTACTTGTACTCCTTCAGTACTAAGAACTTGCTTGGATATGGCTTTAGCTTTATAATGCTGTGGCATTTTTATAGGATTGAAGACAACTTTAACAGCCGGGCAATAAGCCTGGTGCTAATCTTCTAAGCTTAACTATCCGTAACCTGTTAAGCGGGGCCTTCTAGCTTTAATAAGTATACTCTTCGTTATAAGATGGAGACACGTAGTATATCTTATTGGCAAAATAATATTGTTTGTTTCCTGCTTCTAATACTAACATTAAAACGTATAAAAGTAATCGTATAATAGAAAATATGTGTTATAAAGCAGCAACCTTCCCCACCTCTATCTTATTAGGAGAGCATCGAAAAGTAGACGAAATATGTCTAACTTTACCCTTCGCGTCATATAATACTACCGAACAGGTGAGAGAGCCATCACCAGCGCAGCATATGTATTCGTTACGATGCGAACAACGGCTAAATATTTGCCGCATCGCCGTACATTTGATCCCCTCTTACAGCCCATGGCTAGCGTGGATTTATTTTATGCTCATATCATGTGTGGCTGAAGCTATCGTCCGGACGAGAATGTCGAATTAAAAATTCTACATACACGTCCGGACGATAGCTTCATATACCCGTATATGTTATATTTCTAAGAAAGAGCTGGAATGGTTATACCTGGGGCCTTACTATATTTACGCTAGCCGTCGGCTGCAAGAGGGGCCTGTACTTGAAAACAGATGACGGCCACGAAAGTGGCTCTACAACTCAGTCAAATTGACCCGAATTTCCACACTTCACTCGGCGGTTCGTTCCCAACGAACTTTGCCGCCTCTCCATCCATGCCGGGACAAGACCTCTCACGATCAGCTTTTCACTATACTACCCAGCATCAACAAGCCCCTTAGAGGTCAGACCATCGAAAGCTCTTGATGCTAACGAATGTCATCAGATGTGGTACGACACGTCAGACAAGCATTCGTGGATATCTCGGTGCCGGGCTGGCTAAACTATCGTGGAGCACACAGCGAGATCCGAGGATAACGAGTGTAGCACAAGCAGTCTTCGATAGCTGCCATTTGGTTTGAAGCCAGCAGCGTGCGAATAAGCACTGTTGCAAATTTAGATCCTGCGAGAAAGATACCTCTGCGAAAAACAAGTAAGAAGCCGACCGTCGCCATGCGTGGTGTGAATAGGCGGAAGCAGCACAGCCATTCACAGCCACAAACACCACTCCTTCAACCACCTGGCACGGCCCTGCCCACACCTATCCGCTGACATACGCAGCCATCCTCAGCCACCACCAACAGGAAAGAGACGCCATGCACACCAACGTCACCACCACCGCCAGCCTGCCAACCACACCACGTATCACCACCGGCAACGAACGCCGGGGGCGGCAATGGCGGCAGGCCGGCGGCAGCCACGGGCATCCAAAAGCTTTTCTTCCTTTGGCCAAAGCGTCCTGCCAGACTGGCAGTCTGTCGTGCATAAGCAGATTCGGGTTCAGCCGAACCATGGGCAGAGCCTCAGGAACCTCATCACTTCCAAGATCGAAGATTACGAGCATGGAACGGCAGAAACCTGGCATGGAAGCCGGTTGGAAGGCGTGGAAGGCTTCCAGAAGGCAAAATCTGCGCTTCGAGAACGCGTCGACGCGCCGGTCAGTCCCAAAGACTCTAGCGCGGGTGGGGCGTCTGCATGTGGGGTTGTGGATGTGGGTGGTGTGGGTGGAGATGTGCTCGACAGTGCAAGCCAAGCACGTACGAAATGGCGGTCTGTGTCACTTTTGACCGGTAAACCCACCACGCGCACACGCCGTCGTCTCCCGCTACCCGCGTGTGCTCGTGCGTCGTGGATAAGACGGGCAGTGAAAGATATGGGTGTTCGTGCATTGCAGAATCTGGTTTTTTCACATGCATGGGTGGGGCTGATGAGTTGGTTGCTGGTGGAGTTCCTTCTTTTTCTCCTGGCTTGTGAACGGGTTGCTTCCGGCGCTTTTCCTTTCCGAGTTTCGGCGGACGGGTCTGCTGCAGGAATACGGAGTATCTGAGTAGCATGTCGGGACTTTGTAGATGGAGACGAATGGAGCCGTTCGCCCCGCACGAGACTACGAAAAGCAGGGCGAACTGTCGAGCGGGTCTGAATCTGAAGAATGACGTAGGCGGGGCCGTTGACAGCGGCACGCAACGACAGCCAGCCGGCCTCAAAAAAGACTACAACGGTGGTCTCGAGTAGTCCCTTGCTAACCCCCTGGATGAGGTTCGGGGTTGTCCCTGACGGTGCCTGGCGATCCCGCATCGACCACTGGCCAGCGAGAACGCCGCGGGGTAAGGCGTGCAAGCGAAGAAGCCCAATAGCCATCTGCCGTCTCGAATTGAGCGGCGTTGGCGAACCGTGCTGGATGTGATTGGGCAGCCAGTCCTACTTTTCGCCCGTCGACAAGCGAAGATTGCGGGCAACCAACTTCACCATACTACCTATTTAGACTCGAGGATCAGGATCCGTAGGTGCCCAGCACCAGATCGCAAGGGAGAATTT
Organism: Lasiodiplodia gonubiensis; assembly: GCA_009829795.1. Lineage (NCBI taxonomy): Eukaryota > Fungi > Ascomycota > Dothideomycetes > Botryosphaeriales > Botryosphaeriaceae > Lasiodiplodia > Lasiodiplodia gonubiensis. The sequence goes on along the minus strand of RHKH01000002.1, from coordinate 601,188 downwards.
TGAAGCGGGAGATGGAATGCAGCCCAACGCCTGGCGCTTGCAAGCCTCATTTGGTGACAGACCAAACGGCTGCACAGTGCGGCCAATAGTTCGTGTTTGGCCGTTCACGACTGGCCATGGGCCGGCTCCAGCGCGTTTTTTAGTGTCATAGTTGGGCCGGTAGAAGATTTGGCGACCACGTTGTGGCGCAAGGTACGGAATGCCGCACAGACCGCTGCTTCGAACCTGTCGTTCAATCCCGCGTGCTAAGCAGAGTGTCCGTGGGAAGCTTGTTGCGACGCAGCGCCTTTGAGGGTAGGATTGGCGAAGGGAGGAAAACGTTATGAGAGACGGGAGGCGACGCGCAGTAGCGTGAACCATGACAGGCGGATAATATGTCTGGCGTGCTGTAGCGTGGACTGCCTCGTGGCATTAAGCATAGCTTCGGCGAGAATATTTGAACATGGCGGTCAGCGATAGCGCGAGTAGGGAGAAAGGCCGGGACGGCATGTGAAAAGTAGAGACGTTGAGGGCGTTCTGGTGGGCAGATCTTGCTTGTTTTGCGGGATGGGGTAAGTCTGGCGACCCTTTCCCGACATGCACCCCACGAAAAGGAATCCCGTGCGGAGAGACCTTCTCTGAGCAAACCACAGCTGCCGCGTGGTTGTGACGTTTAGCCACAGTCTCTCGCGTGTTGCACAAGGAAGACAGAAGAAGCAAGGTCCTGAAAAAGGAAATAAACCTGGCACAGTCGAAGCCTCTAATGCACCATTACGCAGAGCCAAAAGGAAAATAAAAGTCACAGGTCGTCGCAAGTCCAGGGGGATCTCGCGAAGATGTCGGTGTTGACGGACATCGCACCGTGAGACTGTCCTTATCGATGCACTGATTCAGCAGAGGTCGTGGGGGGTCATCATGAGGTGTGCCCAGCATGTTCGACTCGCGGTTATCGAGGAGATACGCGGATGATGATGTCTTGTGGACGTATCTACTTCACAGCCTGCGGGCATTGAAGATTCCTGATCGAAGATACATGAAGAATCTGGTGACGGTCAGCTGGCCGGGAGAGGAGCGCGCGGAATGCAGCGCAACCCGCGTCAGCCCGTGTCGCGCGTCGTTCAGGACCCGTCTCGCATGCATCATCTCGTCTCGACTGCTGCAGGTGTCGCGGCATCCGCGGCGCCGTCGGCGTTGCGCCGAGCATAGGTGGCCAGCGAGGCAGACAACAGCGTCCTCCGCGCGTTCCGCAGCGCGTAATGCGCAAGGCAGCCATATTCCGCTGTCGGGGTCCCGTGGCCCGCCGACGCGGAGGGACAGACATTCCGGACGAGGGCGTGACCAGCTTCACTCTCCGTAGGCACCCGACACCGCAGGAACCCAAGACCCAAGCGCAGCACTCACGCGCAGCTCCCGCCGTAGCAGAGATCATGCACGGCATGCACAAGCGTCCGCCTCCGGCCATCCTTTTTCCTGCCTTCCCGCTGCTCTCCCGCGCCGACGGCGGCGCGTCAAGACCCCAACCGCCGGCCGGCCGGAGGGCAGTTTCTGTTGCGAGACCCCAAAGCGGCCAGCTGAGCTACCTCAACACCATCACTTGCCACATCCCACCTCTGATCCTCCCCACACAGCAATTCCGTCCTCCCCAACCACCCATCGTGCATATTACTAGCAATCAGTAAACCAGCGATCGGCCCCCAACCCCTCATCCGCTATCACCTGAGGCTCAAAGGCAGATAGCTAGCAGAGCTACCCCTCCACGCCCCCAAAGCTCAGCCCAATCAGCGTTCAACACAACCGCGGCGGCAGGCTGCCTGCCCCGCAGCACGGGCCATGCCACCCCACAAAGCGCAAGCCTCCCCATCGTCTTCGCACACCACACACACCGCAAGGTGCCACACGCTTAGCCTCCCCCCGCGCTAACCCTGCTTCCCTTTCCGGCAGCCCCCTCTTTTGGGCAACCCGCCACGGGAAGCCCTAAAGAGTGGCACAGCAAGCCGCCGTGATTGGCAGGAAGGCTGCCTACTCTGAGGACGACCAACGTGGGACTACTGCAGGACATGTCCTTTAGCAAGGCTCAGTATTGCGACACCGCTTCGTTGAAATGAGGCTTCCCACCGGTGAGCTTAGCCGCAGTAGGCGGCTAGCCACCTGAAATGGCGGAGATTGCGACAGCAGCAGATAGCCTTTGCCGCGCTGGCCGAACCGGCGAGTCGACAAAGACCCGAAGCCGGTCGAGAACGACACTAACGTGCCAGCTATCCACGGTTCACGTGCGGGAGTCATCGCTATGCGAGTGAGTCGGTCTGTTTCAAGCCAATGCAGGAATTTCTCAACTGCGTGCCGCGATGCGCATCGGATCGATCAGAGGGCGCAGTTGATTCCTTCCCAACAGCTATATTGCGCGGGAACAGGGCTTGCTGTGTTTTGTCATCGGGTCTGGTTGGATGCCTGCGTGGCTGCACCAATCAGACGGCGTTTTTCTGCCGGCAGTAACGACTTGTCATCGCAAGGCAGACGCGAGACGGAGCGAAAAACGACAGCATGCCTGCAGCCGATCGTCACAGGAGGGCTCGCTGTACCTGCCTTTACTTCTGCCAACTTTTTTCTTCTCCCGCGCTGTGCTGTTGTCCCCGTCTTGTTGGCTGCTCCGGCTTGTTGCCCAGCTTGTTGCCCAGCCAGCCGCGTCGCACAATTGCGACATGCCCTCGTCCTGCCTTGGTGTGCCTCTGCCAGCGACCCCGGAGGCGTCGTAAAAAACTTGCAAGCCTCAAACACGATGACGACCGCGACCTGCGACGATTCGCAGTAGATCCCGCTCGCGACAGTGCTTGGAGTACGTCTGCGATGACGTATTCACGTTCGAGACCATAAGTCATGACCCGAAAAGCAAAGAAAAAAAAGCTACATGTTTTCATCATCGTCGCCATCTCTGACTCGGACGCACGCGGATGAGCGCAGTTTGCAGCCCGAAGCGGACATGATGTATGATGGCACTGTGGCGTTTTTCTGCCGCGGAGATCCAGGGTTCACAAAAAAAGGTACGAGTGCACTTCGCTCGGCGTGTTCGGGCGTTCGGCCATCCGGCCGGGCGAGAAGAGATCGCGACCGCGCTCCGTTACTCGACCGCGTGTGCGAGCCCTGGTTCCGCTCCCCCAGATCCGAGCCGGCAGCGCTAGGGCTAGCCAGCATATGGAATTCATCGCTTTCTCATTCGCTTCCCGCATGCCGTACCACGGATGAGTGTCGCTGTGTCATCACAGCAATGGAGGGGAGGGCTCAGTGTGTCAGCGATCAGCTCCGCCATTATTCAGTATCACCACGCCTGCGGACGGCGGCCGGTGATTGTCCGGAGGTAACATGGGATCTACTGCTGCGATGATACAATATCCGCCACGCGCAAACTTATCCGTATTCTCAAAAGTCTGTTCTCGTGTGGCTTGGCAAAGCGGACATCAAGACGCTCCGAGACCCGGCACACTCTTGCTCAATTTCTTTTGTGCCGACCGAACAAAAGGGTCCTCTGTGTGCACGACCCTCATCCGCCCCGGGACCTGTCAAGTGCCGGAGGCCCGTCGGCCTATCTGCTTAGTTGCAAATCGCCTCCCTACCTAGCACGCTTCATTTTTTTCCCTTTGATGAAATCCTCGGTGGAGGTAGAGAAGCGCCGGAAATAATTTTCGTATCTTCAATGCAGGGCGGAGACTGCTCTCCAATAAGCGCCGGAGAAATGGCAGATAGTGAGGAATGGAAAAAATAATTATGGGTCTTTCAGAGGAGGCCCTGCAGTAGTTTTGTTGACTTGCAGACGCTTGGCGGGTAGGAAGGCGACATAGACGCGAAACGACGTTAGTCGCGTCTGGCGCTTCGGCTATGGAGAGTCAGTCGGCCGATGGCATGATGTTGTATGTAGTTGCTGTTGAAAGCGGACATGGTGAGACGGAGCGTCAGGCGGGAAAGAGGAAAGCTCCATTCTGCCTCGCATTGAAAACACTGCTAGATCAGGAAGGACAGCGAGCCGCTTGTCAAAGACAAACGACGGGCTTGCACGCGACACCATGGAGAAAAGGCTTGCCCGCCTCCAATCTCTTTGTGTATGCCACGCACTCACAGGGCGCTGTAACAGTCACGATAGGATTCGCTGGTGTTTTGGGCGTCTAGGCACCCCTTAACTCCGCCGTTAACCTCCGCCCGCAGTGAACATTCAAGGTTCCTCCACCTCCGCTTCAAACAAAGCAACATCACCTTATACCCGTCTCTAAACGCCGCGCCGCTAGCGAATAGGATCTTCCTCTTCTCTGTTTCGCACCCTGCTTTAAAAATTTATTTGTGTGGAGTTTCACAACGTGACGAGGCGAGCGATCACGCCGCGGGCAAAGGAAAAATTGTGATGAGAGTACCCACCATGGTGCCAGATCACTTATCCGTACCGAGGTGTTATTATTAACCTTGCCGGCTGGAGCCCGTCGGCATCTTGTATCGTGATCTGAAAATTCCGAGGCTGTGAGAAGTAGAGAAAAAGTCTCTCATCGTCACCCTGCATGGTCGACCACATCTGAGAGTTTTCGGCGCATCCCCGAGCCCGCCCCGTGCCGGCCGATGTCGGCAGGGGAGATGGGGGGGAACAACGCGCAAAGGGGCCCAAGGAAAGACAACGCAGAGGCCTAGTCTTAGCGAATCCAACAAAGAAGCAAGCCAGCGAATTACCTGGAAGTACCTCGTGAATGATCGTGGCTGCAATGGTTTTGTAATCCGACCTGTCTCTCACAATGCACCAACACATATCTCATCATCATGGACAGGCCTGGACCCCCCCGCAGGCGAGACAGTCAGAGCCAAAACGACTCGTCTGTCTTGTCCGTGGAAGGTTCCGGCTTATGATCTATCGAATAGAAAGCGTCCGAATTCTCGGTGCCTATTTCGCGTGTCCGACCCGTCGTCTTCCGAGGCTGAATTATTAGCAATTTCAGCACAGAGAGCGGTATGTGGGAATAAGGCATCGGGGTTTGATGATTCACCCGCCCGCATCGCCATGCAGATGGATGGCGCCGGCGTGCGATCCTGCCGAACCAGCTAACGCGGGCTTGCCGCGCGACGGAATGGAGACGGGGCCCGCCGGGTGTCTGAAGGATGGGGAACGGTGAAGAGAGGAGAGCCAGCAGCTTCGCTCTCGGTGACCGTCGGCGTGCCGGTCGGCAAGTGCGGCCAAGGCAAGCAGGCAGAAAAGGGCAAGGCAAGGCAAGCAGACGGACAGGCAGGCAGCCGAAGCGGGGGCGTGGCGCCGGACCGGCGTACACTCGTGCGAGGATGGGGGGTGGGCACGAGTAGGTAAACGCGCGAAGGCGCGAGAAACGCCGTTCGCATCGTAGGCAGGCAGGGAAAAATCGCAAATGAGTGGGATTTGTTGGTCAGCTGGTCTCTTGCCCACCCCGCCCCTTCCGTTTCGGAATGTGCAGACCCAGCGGCTTACGCGCTTCTGCTCTCTTCTTTGCGCGGTTGCTGCAGGGTGCGTGGGGCGGGGCCCTTTTCGCAGTAGTCAGCTGCGCTGGCAGCTGCAGGCAGGGCCCCATCACATGCTTGCTTGGCTTGTACGACCCTGCCTTGGTCGAAAAGGGGAATAAGCTGCGATACGATGCGATGCATTTCACGATGAGACATGGCAACTTCACAGGTGATCATTGGTTTGGTTTCGTGTGATTGTTTGATTGATTCAATTGTTTGTGAGGTGGGGATTTGTTGCTAGCTAACTTGCTGCTGCGAGCTGGGTCTCGACCGTCGACTGTCTAGCAGGAGGGAGAACCGCCGAGCTGCGAAGGCGAACTTGTCTGGAAAAGATGTAGGAGAGAGCAAATATGACCCTGCGCGGAATGCCTCGTCGCGCATTTCTAGATGTCCCCAGCCAAGTGAAAATGCTTCGTAAGAAAGGAAAATAGGTATCAAGTGAAGAACGCCCAAACTCCATGCTGATGATGATTCGCTTCGCTCATGAGGCCATAAACAGATACAAGAAGGAGACAGGAGACATTGCGGATCGCTCAATACGATGTTATGAGCGGTGCGTTGCGTTGTTCGAGGAAGTAGCCTTTGGGTAGATAGGCTGCTTGATCGGGTGTGGCTTGTAATTGTGCCTCCTTGCTTTCGAGATATGCTGTTGTTGCGATGGCTTGCCTTTCCTTCTCGCTGTACTCGAGAGTAGGCTGAGGCGGTGTTGTGGGCGTTGCGTCGTCGTCTGAATCTGAGTCTTCTTCGTGGACGAGCTCAGGCGGCGTTTGTTGCGATGGCGAGCGGACAAGGGCGTGCTCTTCGTCGAACTCCTCGTCCTCGTAGTACTCCTCGTCGTCGTCCTCCTCGTCGTCCTCGTCATCCTCGAGCTCGGTGGTGGTGATGCGCACCGGCGGCGAGGGAATCCGCCTGAGCGGCGGGATCATGTCGAAGTCCTCAGAGTCCTCGTCGTAGTCAGAGTCGGATTCGCTGTCGGAGATGAAGTCGTCGTCGTCCTCCTCCTCGTCGTCATCCTCCATGGCCTCCTCGTCAATGGTGTCGGCCCACTGGATGTGCCTCTCGGCACGGGCGGCCTTGTTGACGGTCTTGTTGAACCAGGCCTCCTGCTCGCGCTCGGCGTCGGCGAGCTCGAGCATCAGGGAGTCGAGAAGGTTGGCGTGGCCGACGAGCAGCCTCAGGTCGTGGTCGCTCTTCTGGGCCTCGTGGGTGAGCTTGGTGCGGGCCGAGGCGGCGATGTAGTAGGTTTGCGAGAGAGACATCTTCTGCTTCTTGGCCGGCGGGGCGGCAGTGGGGAAGTAAGAGCGGGTGGTCTCAGCCGAAAAGGGCTCGAAGTTTGATTGGAGTCGTAGATGGGAAGGCATGGTGAGGGCCTTTAATGTGAAATAGTGCTGAGTGCCTAGAGGGGTGAGTCAATAAATGCGCGAAACTCGGAGCGGCTATGACTGGAACCTACGTATGGGGGTGCAGACCGCGGGCGGTGAGCAGGCGGGAAGAAGGGCCGAGCAGGCAAGGGTGTGGGTTGCGTAATAGGCGTGGGCGCAGCGAAGCGAAGCGAAGCGGAGAGCGTGCCGTGGCGATGATCGGTTTGTTTGATGTCGAAGTTGACGTGTGGAAGTGTTGATGGTGCCTGGTGGACAGAGGGGCGGGTCTGGCGGTATACTTATGCCATGCCTCAGATTCCTAAACAGCGTAGATGACCCCGGCGTTACCGTCGTGCGTGCGTGCTCACCGCCGCGAGGCTGATGATTGTCTCCGGGCCCGAGCTGTAAAGGCCGCCCCATCCATGCAAGTGCCCTCAATGCGCAGATCGTCGGCTTACACAACACCCCGGCTCGCGCATGTGGTGCCCGCGCTGCCCGTCCTCGGCCGCAACCCGGCTAGTCGACCGCTCGTCGCCCGAGACGCCAGCGCACTGCTCGGAAAGATTCTCTGCAAACGCTCCGCGCGCCCGCCGCAAGCTGTTTCAGCAGGAAACAAAACAGCCGCGCCCAAACAGCGCCCACGGGCCACTCATCTCGACGGCTGCAATCTGCTGGCGACACGGCGTGTTTGGGCGGCGCCCGCCGCGAACTCCGTGCCCTCGTGCCTCCTTGCGCAGGCCCTTTAGATGAGCGGCAGGGTTTGTCAGCTCGCAAGCCACAGCCCAGTGCATTCCTCCGCCCTTTCTCCAGGCACCAGGTGCCCTGCCAAGCGGCTTGTGTCCAGTCGGCGCGCCAAGTTCCGTCGGTGCGTTGCGTTCGCCGGCCGCAGGGTCGCAACGCCAGCCATCGTCGAACTGCGGCTCACCGGCACGCCATGCTCATCATCCGTCACCGTCGTTGAGTCACTCTGATCGCTCAGGGATGCCGGACGACAAATCTCGGAGTTAGGCTGGGGCAGCACTTGCTGCCTGGGGCCAGGCCGATCACCCGGGAGCTTCACGTCGTCGGCTGTCGGAGTCGCCTTTGTCGCGGCTGCTCCCTCTTCCGGCGCAAAACGCGAGCCCGAGGACTGCCGCCCCGCTGTCGATCTGCCTGCGCTTGGCGCTTCGTACGACCGAGGGCTCTGCTCTGTCCGCAACTCGTACCTCGCATTGCCAATAAATGAGCTGCTGCCCGTTCCGCATGCCGCAGTCGCGCACTCCGCCGCGGCGGGCCGCACGCGATCTATGAGCCATGGTGATGCTCGCGGTTAGTTATTTGCGAGCCGACTGCGTCATGGCCCGGGCGCGAACGGGCGGGCTTAGCACAGTAACTCCAGGATGATGACCACAGTGCCGGCTCGTAGGGCTGGCTTACACATGCACCAACCCCAGCCCTCTGCTGACAAAAAGCGAAGCCGCCGCTCAAATAGGGTGTGAGCAAGCGCCTGTTTGAGCAATGCGGTGTTTGTCAGGGCGGGCTCCCGTCATCGATGATTAATTGCGGCTACACGCCGTGACTGACAGCCTTTCCAGAAGCGAGCGAGCGCAGGCTTGACCACGCGCTGCAACCCTTTGCGTCCAAATTTGGGCACCGCGGTGCCTGTTCGTGCAACGGGCCTCCGCATATGCACGCAATAGCGCTGGGGAATGGCCATGCGGTGAGGTGCTCTGCCCTCTGCCCTGCGTACAAGTTGTAAGCACCTTTTGCAGCGCCCAAGTCGCACAGCCCCTTCAGTCGGTTACCCCGTCTCCCTCGCCGCGGATTCGCCTCGCTGCGCCCTCGGTTCCGTTCCTGCTGGCTGACTGCCTATAGCATCGCGGTCACGATGCAACATGTAAGCTACAAGGCGACGAGTCGGCGGATGGCCCCTTTGTTGGAACTGTGGCTGGCGCGGTGCTCGCTGCCCTTGCCTAGGGCGACGAAACGAAAGCGAGCGCGGCAGCGAGTGGATTCAGCTCACCGCTCGGGCGCTGTGCTGGCGCATGTCGCTGTAGCATCGCGTACCTGATCTCGCGACGCGATCTGACGAACCGAACCACTCCAGAGCGCTCTCTTTTTCGGGCACCTTTTTTTAACCACAGTGCCGCCCAAGCAAGCATCCGTCGCGGGTTGTCACGGGCCATCCGGCGGAGCGGGCGACTTGAGCCTCAACTCTGTCAGCGCCACGCTCATTTCCCCAACTTTCTTTTGCTTGCTTTAATGAGGGCCCGCCCGTTGGATTTTTTTGTTTGATTGATGGATCGGGCTCGCCAGCGCAGCGGCCTGGGCTGTCATCAGGTGGGTTGATTTTGCGCCTCTCCTTTTTATTTTTTTCCTCGGGAAGCGCGCATCGCCGCGGCGGGAACCTGTGCGTTGGCAACTCACGATGCTCGCACCAGGGGAAGCAGTTATGCAGCTCGGCCTCCACTTGTGCACGGCACCGCGGGAGGGAGGCAGGGAGCGCAGCGAGCCAGATCAGCAATTGTCCTCGACAGCACAAGGGAGATCTACCGGAGCGGTGTGGTGTTTGCGCGTTTCAGTCCGGGGGCGGGAGAGCAGTTGGTACGACAGGTGTGGTGCCTCGACGTGGCACTGTGGAGACACCGGTCAAAATCCCCCATCCTTCTTCACGCAGAATAGACAGGCGGTATAGCCGCCACTGCGGTACCTGCAAGTTGTTCTGCAGCGGCTAAGCCTCACGCCTTGCCTCCTGAAGCCTGCAGATACGCTGACACGATAGGTCCACCTTCGATTTTACTTAGCGGTGCAACCTCGCCGGAGCAGTTTGTCGCGTGTTTCGGCTCCCGCAACACCCACAACGCTCCCAAAATTGCCGAGTACTTTTCCCCGACATCGACGACGTGGTTTGCGCGAGGTACAGTGCAGGAGGGTGTGTAAATCGCAGGATTGACCAGTCATGCCGCCGCCCAGGAAAAAGATTCTCCGTCCTGCCTCGCCCCTCGCGGCCTGAAAACATTTCCACCACGTTTACGCCTCGGCCTCGCGGGCTGCCTCGTGGGTGCGTTTCTACTTCGTTGCCCTCGAAGCCTTTAGCGAGATTCAACAGGCCTTCGTCCGACGGGCCTCTTTCATGCGCGTTACGGACTGCCCAGTTGCTCCCCGCCCGATTGGCGACGCCGGACAATCTTCGATCGCATCCTTTCATATATCAGAATCCAGTCTGTTTCCGTGATTGTTTGGAAACCTTGCTATGCACATGATCGTGGCCCCTCCTGTCAGGCCGCGCGAAAGTTTGAAAAACGAAACTGTTCCCGCATCGAAGTCGTTTCTCCCACCAATTTCTCAGGATCCTTGTGGGCAAACGCCGTCGGTCATGCGAGGCCTTGAACAATCCCGTGCTGGCACCTCGGAGATCGAGGTCGACATTCATGCTGCTCGACTTCTCGCCCCTTTCTCTCCAACCCGAGTGGCTAACCACAGGACGTGATTGTTGCGTCCAGGCTAATCCGCAGAGCGAACGCGAGGCGTCGATACGCTTCTGAGACAACACCTGATTTTTCGATGCGGATGCAAACACCGGCAGCCACATGCGGTGACCAGCACGCGGTTTCGCGGCATACCCCGCCTCCCGACCGGCACGACAAACTCGTTTGCCAAACGAGGAAACCCACGAAGGCTTCGTCATACCACTACGTTCGTACTCCGCTGCATTCCGGATCGTCTCGCCGAGGGGGGCGCCCATCAGACGCCATTTGTTGCGTCGGAGAAACGGATTATCCCCAATCGCAAGCGTTGCGACTATGAGAGTCTCACATCCCAAGGAAATCAAACCGGCTGTGGTTGCCTCAATCCCATCGGAAATTTTGAGAGTTTTCTAAAGGACTGGTTTGTCCGGTCGCGAGACCGCTGCTGATGGATTCTAGGCCGATGACAAGGACAACCTGCGCTTCAGATACGTTTTCGAATGAATATATTGGAAATTGAGACCGAGCGCGACCCGCAATTCTTCCGAAGCGCCATCGCGAGATCCTGCCCGACCCTTTCACTTTCCGAGGAGAAGCGAGGGATGGACGCCGTCGATACCGAGACTGGACTCCGGCGCTGTTTTGGGCGAAGCACGACGCGTGGATACCGAGATTCTCGTTGGAATTCCTGGGCCTTGACACAACGCCGCCCCTCAAGCACCGACTTGACTTTGCCAACTGGACAAGTCCGATCTGGACCGTTACACTCGATACGGCTTTCCCTCCTTTCCTCTCTCGGTCGGACTCAGCCTCTCCGTGTTCGGCAGTTGGGTTTGGACCTAACGGTTTTCTCCCGCTGTAGCGTCGCACCAGTCTGGCCAATCGACAAACTTGCACCACTCTCGGACTGCTGTCGCGGTGGGCATCGCATCTAGGCCGCTACTTCCCCCGCCCACTGAAACTGGTGGGCACGATTGCAAAGCGGCCCACCTATCTACCCGGAGCAGGCTATTTTTCAGGATTACGCGTCTATTCGAGGCTCCGTCGAGTATGCGACAATGGTGGTGACGAAGGCGTTGACGTAACTTGGGTGTATACATGGACGCCTTGCTCCGGCAATTCATGCGATCTGCGAAACTGCATGAATGCTCTATTTGGCCAAACACGGGTGGAGGTGGACACTGCGAGTCAAGAGACGTTGAAAACGTGATCTATGCTCACGTTGAACCGCGGCTCCCATCCTGAAGGTGAGAGGCTGATGAGGCAGTGCTGACAATTTACTTGGTTGCAGCAGAAATCCTTCCCGGTGTGTCCTCGAGGAAGGTTACGTGTTTGAGACGCCGTTGCCTGTACCGCGGCCCTGGCCTATGAAGAGAAACATTGATGGTAGCGGTGTCTGGCTGAGGTGTGTGTGATACAGAAGCAGGCAGGGGGTATTTGGAGGGAAGGAAGAGCTTGGGATTGCAAAAAAAAAAAAAAAATTTTTGAATAAGAAGAACCTCCGCAAAATGTTGGCTCGAAAAGTACCGAATGGCCCACGGTCTCATGAATGAATTGGGAAGAACGATAGGGAGACCCGTGCTGTCCTACCATTGCTCAGTCTCGAGATATCTTTGGTCACGGAATATCTCACGATATCCATACACCTGCCTACGAACCGGTGATGGTCGCTTTCCGCTCAGGAAAAATCCCGAAAGAATCGAGCTCAGACATGCCCGTTGAAAACCGAGCAGCTCTGCAGTAGAAGTAGAGGTGGAAGAGCTGAATGAACCACTAACGAGTTGGGAAACAAGGGAATGAGCAAAGGCGAACCACAGGGCGTATGAGACGAATACGGACATGACCATTGCTACGGGAAAACGTTTACGGAGATGACGGCGAATGAATCTACGTTTCTCCTGTCGTAGTTCAGACTGCACCTATCTTTCGATGCCAGCGGAATTTTGCAGTTCCCTTCCTCCAGCTTATCGAATGTTTCACGGCTGCCTACTTTCACCGAAAAATCGCATAACCAGTACCGGCTTGCCTGAGACCATATTCAGAGGTCTTCCTGGTCTACACCCAAGTCAGCAACCGAGACGAAACGAAGCTCAGCATCTTGCAGTGGTGCGCTCAGGCACATGAATTGGGTGTACAGCAATGGGAATGGTATATGGTATCCATTGTTTCACCCTCGTGAGCAAACACATTGTCATGGAAAGTGAAGATTCGGGACCGCAGAGATATGAGGCACAGAAGCGCAGCCACCAATTTTGGCTAGGAAGTGTGCGGTAGCCGAAGAGGAGCAGATAGTGAACGTCGTTGTGAACTCGTGGTTTTGAAAGAGTAATGCATGTTGCGAATTGCTTTTGGTGGTCTGTAAGATAGCCCATGCATGTACCTTTGATTGGGAATCGCTCTTAGTCTAGCGGTAGTAGTAAAATCAACTAGATATTGAAATTGGAGGCTGCAAACCTTGAAGTTTTCCCTCTATGATGTAACATTCTTTGTTTGTGTTATTCTCTAAAGCAACAAACTACGGATGAAGTCATGCTCGGTATGAACGGCAAGAGCTAATTATAGGTGCAAGCTTCGAAATGCAAATACCCATGCCATCGCCAAATATAGACACCTCGTAGACCATCGTGGCACTTGATCCTAAGTATATCAGAAGCAGTCACAAAACATGTCAAGATCTACGGTTTTTCCCTCCATGACGACCCTTCGGCGGATTGGAGTATCTCACGCTGCTCCGCAGTTGCTCACTCAAATGGATGTGTCAGCCGCTGGTCTGTATAGCTAGCTAGCTCTCATTCAAATCACTTTGGTACTATCTCGAAAGGCGCATCTTAATGGCTTCGTCTTTACCAATAGCATTGCAGACAAAATACTCGAATACTAAAAATTGAGAGCAGAGCACCAATAATTTAATATGGTGACCTACAACACAAAGAGAAGATGATGTTGCTCAATATTCCTGAGATACTCGAAGACCTTTGCAACCTTTGACTTGTCAGAGCTTTCGAAAATCGTTACCAGGAAATGGTGAAAATAAAGTGAGTACTGGGGGTTCGAGAATGCTCAAAGTTGAGATCTCAAACAAGAAAAAAGAATTTAACTACTAAATAGAATGCGCTCAACCTTGTGCCAGGTGAGGAGTAAGCTATCCGGTATTTGTAGGGAAGAAGCAGCCAAGCAAGGCTCTACGCGCGAGTGACCCGTGCCTTAGCAGGACAGAGAACTCCTTCAATCCGCCACATGTGTTTGCTTAATACTTGGAACAAATGTCTCGTAATCGCGGTACCTACCGCATTCGACCACCAAGGATGCATGTGCAAAAAAGGGAATGAATGCACCAGCTGCTCTCCTACTCACGTGGAAAAGGCAGAGCTTCTTATAAAGCCAAGTTCGAAGGCAATACCTCTTAGAACATTACCGCATTATGGCCCTCTCAATGATCGCGTCTCAGGAACGTTCCCACTTCTTGCTGCAAACAAGTTCTCTCGGAAGTACTGGCCGTTTTGTCGCGCACAAGACCACCCCCACTTGTGCAGCCGCGGAATTTCCGATCCCAAGGCTGTCAAATGATGAGTACGAATGGGTGCTGATGAGGATGCGCAGTAGATAGGAGTGATGGAAATCAGATTGATAGAAAAGTAACGCTGACTGCTGTTGCAAATTATCTATGCTAGTAAAAAGAAGAGATATGGAAACCAGTGGTGAGAGACTAGTTTGACTTCTAGCTGTTCAACCAAGTCAGAGAAACGAGCCGAAAGTAGAGCTCTCGGATTCGTCATTTCTAGCACTCCTAAAGGACATAGTGATGCTTTGACGAAGAAGACTTGAACTGACCAGCCTTTAAAGCTGGCTGAATGCTTCATCAACGAGATTAGAGCACGTACACAGCACTGGATCCCGTGTGGGTTTCCTTGATGGAAATGATTTCTCCTCAAAATGTCTATAGATATATATTTGATCATCTCGAGAGGATTGTACGATCGCTGCACTTTGGATGAGCTCTTCCGCTACTCTACAGCTCTGACATCGAATTACTTTCCGCGTCTGCGGAACGAAGAATCTACTGAGGCTCAGCCAGAATACCAACCGAGGTCAATTGATTGAGACACGCACCATAATTGAACAATGGTGCCGAGATGTACGACAGCAAGAAGCTGGCAGATTTCAGTAGGTTGATTGCGGGAAAAAGTAGAAGTTTGGTGGTGAGATTTTTCGACGGACGCCGCAGATACGCGGGTAATAAAGACACAGGAGCAGGAGGCACAAAGGGACAGTGAAGGTCGGCTCTGGCATTGTGTTTGGTGACCGCGGAAAAGAAATGTGGGTGAGAGCGAGCATCGAAAAGTTATTCTTATAAGTGACCAGAATTGCAAAGCAGCAGGTCAAACCATCTTTGCGCTGGCACAGGTAACCTGAAAACACAACTCTACAACTATACAGTCCCTCACCCTCCATACCATCATTTCCCTTATCAAACCTTTACATCTCCACCGAACCCTACCGGTCTCCTCCCGGCCTTCTCTGGAAAGTGCGGCACGATCGCCAGTGCTTTGTACAGCTTCCCCATCCCATTCGGGCCTCTGTCCACCAGTCTTTGTGCGCCCTTCTCGATCCTCTCCTTGAACTCTTTTCCCTCATCACCCTGCTTCGCGCTCTCGGCCTTCCTCACCAACATCTTGGCCCTCTCCCTGATGCCCATGACCTCCAAAAAGGCGGCCTGCTCTACCGGGCCGTGCACCTCGACGCCCGGACTGGCCCCGATGGCGGTCTCAGCCAGCGCGACGAAGTCGACGTCGGCGCTGACGTCGACCTGGCCGGGCAAGGCAAGCGGCGAGACGGCGCGGTGGTGGCGGATGCCGCGCAGCGAGTTCGTCGGAACCGTAGCCAGCGGGCCGTAGTCGAGGATCAGGGCGGCGCCCGAGGGTGTCGGTTTCGAGCTGGGGATCGACTCCAGGTCGGGCGATGCTGCGGCAGCGGAGCCGAAGGCCTTCTTCTGAGGGGAGACGACAGCCTTGCCGCCGATGCGCTCGGCAAAGTCGGAGACGTAGGAGAGCGACTCGGGCGAGATCTCGATGACGGAGCCGGGCCGTTGGAGCAGTGCGGCGTAGCGGGCGGACGTGTGCGGCAGGTACATGCTGTGCGGCGTCGGGCCGGTGCTCTTGGTGAGTTGGAAGTCGGGCACTGGTGTTGAATCGTGGAGAGAGACGGGGGTGTTGAGAGTGGCGTGGGTGGAGTTGGGAGGCACGGGCGAGACGAGGAGTTCGCGCCATTCGTTGGTTTTCTGCGGACGTTTTTGTTGCTGCCGTGCGGTGGCAGCGGCAACAGAGGCTGGATTGGTAACGTCGGCTGAGGGCTCAGGGATGCTGGGTGTGTCGGTGGGTGGAGGAGGTGCAACGCTTTCGAAGATGTGGATGGGCAGGGCGTCGAAGAACTCGTGAGCTACGATGAAGGGCGTTTTGGAGGCGTCTGGGTTTGGTAAGCACTCAATGTATTCTCCGTTGGAAGGAAGCAGATTGCTATACCCTTGGGAACTAGGCGAATATCCTCAGACCAGACGATCTTCAAGTTTGAATACTTGCTGGTGCTTTCATGGCCAATATCAGTCTCTTTCAGTGGAGCATCGCCGCAAAGGAGCTTGTGCTGAGCAGCACGCAGGGTTGGGCTGGCCTCGATGAGATAGACCGTCTCGATTGCTGAGGACATCGACTTGAAGTTGCGGATGGCCTGTACACTCTTAGCTCTCGGAATAATCATATATGGGTTAATTGGGCAATACCCGCAACATGTCGTCCATCAACGTGCCTCTTCCCGGGCCAACCTCGATCAGCTGCACTCCCGAGCTCTTCCTGCCTTGAAGCATCCATTCGGCAACAAACCACAGCCCAACAAGCTCTCCAAATATTTGCGAGATCTCCGGAGAGGTAATGAAGTCTCCCTTCTGGCCGAATTGGTCGCCGCCTTCGGACCGCGAGGTATAGTAACCGCCATCGGGCGAGGTGAGGACTTGTCGCATGTATGCTGCCACAGGAACCGGACCGGTGGTCTATAAGTCGTTAGAGCCCATAGAATATACCGTAGATTAGGCACATCACTTACGGTGATAGCTTCAGTCAAGGTCTTCGCCAGCGGCGTGGACCACTGGCGGCCTTCACTGGTAGACGACCATCTTGCACCAAGACAGGTCGCTGATGGCGCGCGCAGCTGGCGGGACACAGCGCGACTCAGGATGCGGGAGGGCAGCTTCGCAGGTATGCGCATGATGGCGTGGCAGCGGTGGGCGGGGACTTCTGACTGCGCATGGCGGTTGTTGGTTTGGAGCTTGGGAAGTTTCGCCGGACGAGCTCCGCAACACCTCCGTCGACATCATCGTCCGCACCACCAACGCCAACACCCCGCCACCGCAACCCGCATACGCTCGTTTCCACCCAGCCAATTCGCCATGGCCGGCCAGTCGCGATGGGCCGATGAGGAGGAGGATGCCGAGATCGAGGCCCAGCGCAAGCGTGAGAAGGAGGAAAAGAAGCGCGCCAAGGCAGAGAAGCAGCGCAAGCTCGAGGAGCAGGCCCGCATCGCCGAGGAGCGCCGCAAGAAGGAACAGGAAGCTGCAGCCACCGGTCAAGACCGCCCCGCCAAGAGACGAAGGCTTTCGTCGCCGGCCGACGGAGATGGCCCGAGACCGTTGCTGCGCTTCGCCGCGCCTGGCTGGGGACCCTGCCGTCGCGTCGACAATTTCGAGAGGCTGAACCACATCGAGGAGGGCTCATACGGCTGGGTGTCGCGCGCCCGTGAATCTGCCACCGGCGAGGTTGTCGCCCTCAAGAAGCTGAAAATGGACAACCTGAACGACGGCTTCCCGGTTACCGCTCTGCGTGAGATCCAGACATTGAAGGAGTCCCGGGAGCACCGCCATATTGTCGGCCTGCGCGAGGTTGTAGTCGGAGATACTCTCAATGACGTCTTCTTGGTTATGGATTTCCTCGAGCACGACCTCAAGACACTACAAGAGGATATGGCCGAGCCTTTCCTACCATCCGAGGTCAAGACATTGATGTTGCAGCTGACCTCCGCTGTTGGCTTTCTACATGACCACTGGATATTGCATGTAGGTGTTGAATCAGCGCTCCTTCTATAACTCTTGCTAACTTACCCCAAGCGAGACCTGAAGACCTCCAACATCCTGATGAACAACCGCGGCGAGATCAAAATTGCAGACTTCGGCATGGCCCGCTACGTCGGTGACCCAGCTCCTCCCGACCTGACACAACTCGTCGTGACGCTCTGGTATCGCGCGCCCGAGCTGCTCCTTGGCGCCAAAGAGTACGACAGCGCAATCGACATGTGGAGCATAGGCTGCATCTTCGGTGAGCTCTTAACCAAAGAACCGCTCCTCCAAGGCAGCAACGAGGTCGACGAGTTATACAAGGCAAGTTTCCCCTCCCTCTACCCCGCGACCACAAGACGAACCACCCACCGACTAACACGTAGCCTTCGTAACAGATCTTCAAACTCTGCGGCCTTCCCACCGAGAAATCCTGGCCCTCATTCCGGCGCCTGCCTAACGTGAAAGCGCTGCGCCTGCCCCGCGATCCCGATCCGCACTCGACAACCTCGCTCCTCCGCACCAAATTCCCCTTCCTCACCAACGCCGGCGTCGACCTCCTCTCCTCGCTCCTTGCCCTCAACCCCGCCACACGCCCGGACGCCGCCGATGTCCTCAAGCATCCGTACTTCACCGAGAACCCCCGGCCGAAGGCGACGGAGATGTTCCCGACATTCCCGAGCAAAGCGGGCCAGGAGAGGAGGAGGAAGAGGGCCAGCCCGAGGGCGCCTGAGAGAGGAGATGCGCCGAGACTGGGCGGTGGAAGTGCAGGGGGCCCGAAGGAGATGGTGGATTTCAGCGGAATTTTCGCCGGCAGGGAGGAGGGCGGTGCCGGGTTCAGTTTGAAGTTGGTCTAAAGGGGCGACTTTTGGTGCTGTGGCTTCGGGTTTGGGCAACTGGCTGATGATTGTGCAGCCAAATATCACGATGCTAAAAGATATGAAAATTGGGGGTCCGAAGGGCTTTGTGGGTTTGTTATAAGGCGCAGAAGTGGGAGCTTTTGAGATGACAGGAGCTTGTATGATGAATGCTGGGAGTCTAAAATTAGCATGGATATTTGATACCTCCGATAGCGAAACATTGATGAGAATAGCGATGCAGTATCGAAGCTAAGGGGGTCCGTCCATGTGACCTCGACATCAGCCCAACTGCACAGACCAAACGGCTAGCAAAGACGAAGCACACCGGAGCATGTAGTCGGCTCAATAGTTTCTGTACTCGGAAAAAAGATAACTGACATTCTCCTATTGCGGTATCCAGACATGGGTCCGCGATTACTTCAATACTGTCCGTCTTGTGAAGATAGATCTCTTCGTAAGAAGTCCGGGTAGGCTAGAGCCTAGTTTCGTTTTCTTCACGGTTCTTCAATGGTGCTGAAGCAAATCAAGCTACGATGGCGACTATTCTCAACAATGCTCACTCGTGTCGGGAATTTATTACACGCAAATCTGGAAAGTCCGCACCCGCGGGAGTGGCGAAACGGTAGAGCCGCAAAAGGCAAGAGGAGGGACGAGTTGTCTCCTCATTCCAAGGTCCCGCAGTCATGTTCTTCATTTTGATGAGAGATGAGATGCTTGGAAATGTTCCCTATTTGATGTGCAAAGATGTAGGAAGGTGAGAAAGGGTTGGGGGTTTTATCTTTGAAGACAGAGCAATTTGCGGCGGGACCTTGTGGCATAATAGCTGGCCAATCTGTACTGTTCCTCCATCTGGTGACCACTGCTTCTGTTTGCGCGCCATGGGACTGCAGCGGCCAGCTGTCGGGTGTGTTTTCTCGAGCTGAAGAGTAGGTATTTATGAATCATACTTTCAAGTCAGACTCGTCATCAACACAATTTCTATGTCGGAAACTCTCATATATTACCTCTGCAAGAACTTCATGACTTCGACTTGCGCTTAGGGCATATCTTGCAGATGTTTCGTTATTTCCGTGAGACGGAGCGAACTGCACTCTGATCACGTTCATCGATGTTGATCATCACATGCCTCGTGATGATGAATAGCATGATAATTCAATGATACGCATGGTATCTCCCGTGCAGAAAGTGCTGGTGTGTATGTAAGTAAAGTACCAACTGAGCTTAGAAGTATCACGGTCGCAAATTGGGTGATGTTTTCAACGAAGCAGCGAGTCGTTGAACTTCTCATTGTATCTCCCCGCGCGTTGGTCAGACGGGGTGAGACGCAGTATGAGGAAACTTACAACATATGGAGGATAACTTAAAAACCTGAAAGATTGAATTTCTCGTGGAGCATCCGCCTTAAAGTGGCCTCGTGCAGCTTTGTTACCATGGACATCGGCATGCTAGGTACAAAACCACAACAAAGCAGAAGCCCGAAACCCCGCGACAAACAGACTCTCTAGTTCCTCCAGATCAGCCAAGATGTAGTAATCTGGCGTGCGGTGGCCCATCGTACGAGAAAAGTGCTACACTTCTCACGAAATCCGTTGCATCTACTATCATGAGAGTCTCTTTCTTCTTGAAAAGATGGTGATCTTCAGTATCTTTGATATTCGCTAGTGAGGGTTACGGTTTCTCAGCGCTGGAAGTCTACGAAATAAATTCTACTTCAATCATGGACATTGTTGAACTTATTGTATTGACTCTCGGTGTACGGGTGTCAAATCAACGAGATATCAGAGGAAATCTAGTGGTAGGTTTGATGGTTGATGGTTCGATATGACAACAAGAAACTAACATTGTCAATTTCGATAACATTTTATAAAACAGGTCAAGGTAGGTCTGTCTGATTCTTCCAATGCCTTGCGAAGTGCTCCAGTGAAGACAAACACATTGATATGTTCAGCTTAGAGATTCCAGGCGCCTATATTACCTTCAGCTGCCTTTCAGCCCCTTCCACTACCATCCTGCGGCCAAAGACCCCAAACGCCTTTCCTCGCCGCTCTCAAATCATCCACACTCAACAGCCCCACTTCCTCCCTGACCAAAATCGACCATATCTCATCCCTCAAGCCTCTCGGCCACCTCGGCGTGCCCCAGTATCGCGGAACCAAGCCCCTCCGCTTCGCCGCCAGTATCTGCCCCTGCAATGCGTGCAGCTGCCAGGCGGTCAGCCTCGAATGCCTCAGCGGGCCGACGGCGTCGCTGAGCTTGGCGCTGGCGAGGTGCGAGTTGGAGGGGTTGTATTTGGTCAGCGGGCGGCCGTCGACGGCGACGAAGGCGGTGGGCGAGTCGGCCGGGTCGCCCAGGGCGGCGAGCGGCGCGTCGTAGAAGACGTCGCGGTAGGTCTGGTTCGCGACCAGCGCGTCGAAGGGCGCGTTGCCCGACGCCACGACCGTCACCGGCCGCTCGACGCGCGCGCTGCCGTTCCAGTGCGTGAGCCAGCCGCCCGCGCGCAGCGGCTCGAGCTGCGCGTGCACCGCGGCCAGCGTCTCGTCGCCGGCGGTTTTGAAGTCGATGAGCAGGGTTAGGGGCTGTGCTGGGGACGCGTAGAAGACGCCGCGGCGGGGGTGAGGATGAGGGCCGGGGGAGGCTGCTTTGCCGGCGTTCGTGGTCTCGAGGATGCTGTGGAGCGGGGTGAGGTAGGTGGTTGACAGTGTGTTTTGCTCTGTTAGCTCGAAGGCGGAGTGGCCTACGTACAGCTCACCGTTTCGAAGCCATACGTCGACCTCGACGCTCACGCAGCCGCTTCCAAGCGCAGCGTAGAGGGGAGTGGTGCGCCAATAGTCGTTGTGGGAGTGGCAAGGCACAGGATGCACGTTGTGGAAGTAGCTGGCTGAGTAAACTCTGTGGTCGTCAGGCAGTTTTGTGTCCTTGCTTCTCGAGAACGAAGCAAATGTGACATCAAAGGGGTCCATTGCCATCCACTTGAGGAAGCCGTTAAGCAGTCTAGGGCGCATGTCAGATCTGGTCTGCTTGGGGCTTTGGGACACGCGCACGCGTAGACGAAAGCACCGCTCAGCAAAAGGAGACAGGTCCAGCTCGCTTGCAATATCCAGCTTGGTCTGCCAAGTTTACCCCCTCGCCAAAGCCATCGACCCTATCAACAGTTAGCTACTTCACGAGCCTTTTAGGTCTTTCAAACTCCTACCGTGCGGTGAGTTCGAGTTGTGTTCCTCCATCGATGCTCGCTCTCACTTGTTTGAGCTTCGTCATCCATCAATAGGGGGTCCATTCTTTTTTGGGGTCGCAGAACTTGATCGAAAACGTGGAATACTAGAATGCTTCGAAGACGAACATCTTGTATTTCATATAGATCATTATGGGGATTTGAAGCTAGAGATAGACCAGTAGGCTTAGCCCGATGCTCTTAACGGGACGCGCGTCCAAGATGCCTCAGGCAACCCCGAGCGGATTGACGTTGAAGCTGCTGGCAAAACATGATCTCATGATATAGAAGAAGACGTATAAGTTTAGACAGTCTATCGCCTTTTCTTATCCTTCCATTGATAGTGCATACCCTGTACCTCGAGAAAAGCTGCCGTGTGACTACCATTCGAATGTTGGCCTTGAGTGCTATACCAACACATGCAAGCCTTCCATGCTTGGACTAGTTGCTTTCTCCCCAGACGATCGACGCCGAACGGCTTAATGTGACAGCCGTCGGTTCAATGAGTCGTGTAGATCAGTTCACCTTGACTCGGCGCTGCTGCCACTTGTTCAGGAGTCTTTGTCATGGATCAGGTGTCATGATATCCACCTACGTTTGGGCACGTCATGGTCCCAAGTGTTCTGCTGCGCCTCCCGTCCATATCCATAACCGATCTGCAAATGGTGCCACTGGAAGTTAAAACCACACTAAAAGTCATGCCAAGCCTTCCTCCCGACGGGCTTGTCGAGGCTTAGATAGATGACGACGCTCGATGGGGACACAAGTGTCGACTGTTGAACCGTTCAAGCGTTCAAGCTCCCACCATAGCTCAATCAGTCAGCTATCAAGCAATTTTAAGCAGGTCAAGCATTGGCTCCGCCCCACTCAAGCCAGCGGCTGTGCCCTGAAACTCGGATTTTTCCATCAATCAAATAACGCTCTCTTGATTGGCGTAGGTATGGTTGTACAGCGTAGCCGACCTCATGTCAAACGCTGTTGCCTGCTAAGAGCAGTCCGTAGCATGCCAAGCTTGGGAGGCTGTGCCAACCCGTTCGTATAGACTGCAGCTAGTCACACCGCCTCCCCCTTGCATCTCCCGTCCCGGAAGGGGTCTCATGGCATTCTCGGTCTCGCAATCAGTTTTAGGCGCTGATGGGAGTTTGCCCTTCGGGTAAGTGCTCCGGCTCAGGGGATCGACATTCTTCCACTAACGACACCTCACTTTCACCTTATTGGTAAGCGGCACTGCAAGGGAATCGGAATAAACAACAAGAAAGCTGTGTAGCAGCGGATTCTGGGTCGGTTATCGTCTGCATTGCTATAGAATATTGTTGACGCTAGCGATGGACGAGCTGAAGGCTACTAGAGCTACAATTTGCAAAACGCGACAGGAGATAGCCGGTCGAGAATTCAAGTGCGCATGTTGCCCAAGATATTCCTAACACTGGCCTGGCCTTCCGAGGAATTGGAGGTCCCTCTTGAAGTCAGTTCAATGGCTTCAGTCCCTTGACCGCGTTGCCCATTTCCCTCCAAGTCCTGCGTGAGTTTGCCTTCCCTCTGGTGCTTTGACTGGTGATACGAGCCAACTCCCATGCCAATTCCAAATGCTCTGTCGTTGCTCCGTGGACCCCAAGACCACCCGGCGCCACGCCGAATCGGCATGTGATACCAGCGGAATGCGAACCAAGCACAGAGAGACCCCTCAAGAGAGCTGAAGAGCACATCGAAACCGTGATGCTTATAGTCCGTGTACCGGGTGGAGGCGATGTAGATGGCTGCTCCGATAGGAATGCAAACAAATACGAACAGGTGTATCGGTGGCGCTGCCGCCTGGCTACGCGGGCTTGTTCTCGGCGGTTGTGACACCGTATCTCTCGAGCCCCCTATTCCAGGCTGCGTTGCACGCTCTTCAAATAGAGCTGGAGCGAGGAAGGGGATTATGACCGAGAACTTGGCAGCTAGGAAGAGGCTCAAATACACCAGACCGGCGAAAGAAACTGCGAAGCGTCTACGGTCAACAATTTGTCTTCTCCACGCAGTTGTGAGCATGCTTACTTGTGCAATGGCCGCTTGGAAAGCTCCTGAATCCATCATCGAACTCAGACAGACCGACTCCGCTTCCGTTCTTGCTTTGACATATCCCCCAAGTGACATGGACAGATGTGCCCTCCAGAAACTCGCTGCCGAAGCCGCCGACATCGTACTGCTGCATGCGCGATATATCGGGATTGCATCTGTCGAGAAAATCCGGGCGCGGCTTTCCAAAAAGGTTCTTCATGCTCTGCGTCAGAAAGAACCCTAGCACCGCCGCGAATGCAAGGCCGAGCAAGCTGGTGAATAGTTCCCACAGCGTTCGGCGCCATTTCAGCGATGGAGTTGTTGGCGCTTCGCCGCGAGCAGGGCGTGGAACGACGGCAAGGCAGACGACTGTAATAATGGCTGCTGGTGCAACAACTGCAGCGAGGAAAACCGTCGAAACAGAGACTGTATCGGGCCCGTATGGAAATGAGATGGAGCTATCGGTAAGAGAGAAGGCTCGTCTGTTGGGAGAGAGGATGGAAAAGACGCCACCGATGACCGCGAAAGCGCTGGATGTATTACATTAGAATATTCTCGTTCACGGTTGATAGAGTTATCTTACCAAAGCACAGCACAATCGAGAACGTAGGAGAAGGTGAGCCTGTTAAAGTATTGCATTGCGAAGTTTGTGGTATCTGATGTCAGTGGTGGAGTCGGAAACGAAGGACTTGTCACGCGAATCTTTTTATGCAAGGCGATGAGGGGTATCAAAAGAAACAAAGCTTCTCGAAGCTTATCAGCCAAAGCATATCAAAAATAGCAGGGGCTAACCCTAGCCGTGGTGGTCTTCATCAAGGCTGAATCGTGGTAGCACACTGAGGCATTACGCGTCGGGCAGCCTTGCCGCCAAGTTCTAAGCCTCCTACACTGCCACCTGTGAAACGCTCACGTGCCTCATGGCCTGAACCGCGAGAAGGCTCAGGGACAGCATCCAACCACAAGCTATAATGCAACCACGTGCACCAGATCGGGCATAATCTACATGTCGGGCGATACGGTGGCGGCGTTGATCAGAGTGTGGTAGCGGGATAGAGTGGGCAGCCTCATGTAACCACTTTATGATTGGTGGAGATAAGCGGTGATATACTTAGACTCGGTCGAATTTACATCGCTTGGATCACTTGAGCGCCATTGGCGTCGGTTATACCCGAATCCGAGGGGTGCTCGGTATCGGGTGGATCCAGGTTCGGTGCTACTTGTCAACCGAGATGTAAAGACACACCAACCGTCGAACTAGAAAAGTACGACGCCGTACTAATTCCAGTGCTGGTTAATGGCCTTGGTATTGTGTGACAAATAGTCAAACGGGATGGATAAGATTGGTCGCCCCCGATATAACGATATGTTCAAGAGATGTCTATGTGAGCTGCCACTTACAAGTACCTTATACTGCTTCCCTCGTGCTTACACTATGAGAATTAATTGTTTCAGCATGAAAACCGAGAAAGAAAATTAAGAAACGGGATTGAAATTACTCATAGATACACGCGTCTCAACGTTTCTAGTCGTTGGCCGGACTTCTTTTGTTATTGCCCTTCCCTAGTACTGCCCCTGTGAAGCTACATTGAGAGGCTTCACATAGAAATCGCGCTTTCACGAAACGTGTAGATCGCAAGAATTAGTAGAGGGTTAGCTGATAGATAAACTTCGGAATTTCATTTAGCAATGACCCATGAGGTATCTTAGAGGAGTAACAGTGAAGGGGATATCGACGTATATTCGGTCTTTATACCTTCGATTATGTGTTACAGTTCTTGAAGTTCATACGCACGAGCAGGACAGTTGCGACTAACAGTACCAGCCTCAAGCAACAAAAGGCGTAGAGCTAGTGGGTTGAGTATGTTTCCTATATAGTTCGTCTAACTGTGCGTTATAATCCTGAACGTAGTATCATTTTCGTGAGGAACTTTGTAGAAAACCTCCATGATGAGCTGGAGCCTCTTGGATTCTGGCGAGACGGGACGCTTACCAGTGCTGGCACAGGATTATCCGCCGTAACCGAGTCTACGATGCGGAGGACACCGCCTCTACATGATGACTGTCACCTAGCCATCCCCCCTGTCGGAGAATGAACCACCTTCGGAGTGCTTAGGCCGCCAGTTAAGCGCTTAGGCTAACTGCAGCGTGCGATAACTAATCGCCCGCGTTCTGGCCTGCCGTTCTTCCCGAGGCCAGAGCTCGACACTGCGATAGTTTCTCGCCCTGCTCTCGGAACTTCACTTGGAAACAGCAGTTATCGAGGCACCACTAACATGTATTCTATTTCCTCAGGTTTGTGACAATCTGTTTGTAGGTGCTTGGCGTGTTGACAGCGTGTTACCCCGGAAGCTAGTTACCACCCAAAACATTCCTCCACATAGCTAATCGACCGGCATCCCTTCTTCATCTCCCTATGAACCGCAGCCCTCGTCTCGTCCACCATACCAGCCGGCCCGCAAACGAACACCACGGTCTTCGCTCCGCTCTCCGTTGCCTCCTGCGCCGCCTCTGCCACGACAGCCGCGACATCCGGCCGCCCATGCTGGATCTCGAAGCCTTGACCAGCAGCATCATCCGTCACTCCCTCGTCCGCAACTCCGTCGGCATCTCCGCTGCCGCTGCCGTCGCCGCCGTCCGCTGATCCGCCAGTCGCGAAAAGCACACACTGAGAGTCCTCGCGCCGGAGCGTGGCCGCCAGCTCGTTGCGACAGACGTCGCGGATGAACGCCGCCTGCTTCACCACCCAGACGAGTTTCATCTTGGTGGTGCGCGTGCGGCGGCTGGCTGAGCTGCACCGAGCCTGATGGTCGAGGACGTACGGCGCAGCTGCCGCGATGCCCGTACCTCCTGCGATCAAAACAACGGTATCGAATGTGTGTAGCGGCTTGGAGTGGCCGTACGGGCCTTCGATGAGGAGGTGAGGCTCGATCGAGGTCTCCGAACCGGTGGATTTGAGGCACTGGTCTCGAAGGCGGCGGGTCCACCCGTCGTAGGGGCGGACCCAGAAGACAAAGTCATCGGCGCCGGGAGGGTTGGATAAGGAGGATGACGATGTGGAGGAGGAAGAAACCACGCCGGTTGCGGCAGCGGTGGTGGACACGTCCTTGCTCGAAGCCATATCCACCCCGGATTGTTGTGCTCGGCTTGAGGCCTCTTGCCCAATGCTGTATGCACCCAGAGAGAACGGGTGGTTTTCCCAACCCTTGAGAGCGAAGGGCTGGTACAAGTGATAGTATTGGCCAGGCCCGGGTCTGAGCGGCAGTGAGCTGGACTGGATGTGTATGCGGATAACGTCGGTTGCTGCGCTGTATCGCACCGTTGCAGAGACGCTCTTGCCGTAACCCGCGCGAAAGTTGCAGTAGAGGAGGCGCAGTAGGCGTAGAAGGCGGTCGAATGCCCAAACTGCTACAAGAGGCCAAAGGTAGACATTGTATTCGCCGTCGGTGAACTTGGACGTGTGGCTATCAATCATTAAGTACGGCTCATCACAGCTGGATTGTGGTGTTTACTAACGTGAAGAGAGAATATAATACCACCACGCTGAGGCTGATGTGGATGATTAAGAAGGTCTCGTAAGACTTAAGCCTCAAGAAAGATACCGAGAGTACCAGTAGCAAAGACATGAGAATGATTGCCTGTTTATAGATATGGTTATTACCGGAAATGCGCTAGAGACCTTTGAACTTACCACAATACCGAACTGGAACCAATGCTTTTGCAAGGACGTATGGTAAGTGTATTCTAACATCGTCAGCTTGAGTCTAGCGAGAATGCGCTCAGTCTTGTCAACACATACTGTATCGAGCGTACACAACCGAATATGAAATGCCGTGCACAATACCGAATATTGTTGCAGCTCTTGCACAATGACGGTGGAAGATGTTGAACGTCTGGTAGCTCCATCCGGTTGCCCAAATGAATATGTTGTTTCTCTGTGCAAAGACCCAAACCCAAGGCAGAAGTGAGTAGGCGAGATAGCCACACCTCACTGCAGCTGTATTCCAAAGATATTGGTGAATGTTCGGCGTCCTCATGATTGATTAGCGGCGCTGCTCTGATACGGGGAGGCGAAAGAGAATGCTCACAACGTGTTACCAGCAACTGTGGGATAGCCTGAGAAGCCTAGGATGATACAAAGGCACCAGAACCCACCAATGCACAGTGAGACGGACCGTTGAGGAATTGTACAGCCGAATAACGTCTGTTGACATCGCGTACCCAATGCTGCCGGGACGAGGACATGCGTCTTAAACCAGAAGCTTGCCGACTCCAGCGGAGCAAATGCGTTGTTAACCGCGCGGCCCGCGAAGCCCGCCTTTTCGACGTCTGGGTCTTTCTTGAGACCTCGTCGACTGCTGATAGAATCAAGGCCAGCTTTCAAAACCCCCAAGGTAAGTATGCCGGCCCAGTAACAGATAAGGGCCCAGCCAAATCTCTTGCTCCGAGGGCTAGCTTCAAACTTGAGTTTCTGAACGAGATCAGAATGAAGCCAGGCAAATAATATGAAAACTGACTTACATAGCTTTTGTAGACTCGCATAAAATACGAGTGGTGAAGGAGAACAGGCTCGGTCAGTTTAGCAGTGCTGTTTAGCTCAGGATCGACAATCGTCAACTGTGTCACGTAGGAGTCGGTAACGGTGTTGGTGACGTTGGAGAGATCCATCAATGTTGATTTGTCGTACTGACACAACTCTTTCCAGGACTCTAGACCCGCCTCGAATTGGAGCGGAGAACAGTACACTTTACAGGAAGCGTAGATGGAAGTGACTAGGGCGGAGTTGGTACACTCCTGGGCAGAACCAGTTCGCTTCGTATGAGTGCCCCAAGTCAAGGATGAGAGGGAGTCGTAAACCGAGTAGAAGCAATACTGGCTCCATTGCTCGGGAGTGTAGCCCTTTGCAAGCGCTTCGGTAGAAAAGATTGAAAGAGCCAGACATAACGAGGACCACGACAGCATTGTGTCGGATTGAAGTGATGATCTTGGACGTGAATTGGTACATACAAGCAACCAGTCCACGACCTGGTGATGAAATAAGAGATCGTCTATGGAAGAGCCGGTATCGCTCTTGAACTTCCCTGAATCATCCCCCCAGTTGTGGCAAAATGCCTCCCACCCTGCAAGCAAGCGGGAAATACGAAAACGGTATGCTCCGTAGACCATTCACTCTCGACTCTCTCTGATGCAACCTTCTCCATTTTTCCCAGCGTTGGAGAAATTTGTATCACTTGACGCTTTGGGAACACACCCCGTGTGGTGGCGTGGCTGTTAGTGGGTCACCTGCATTGCATTGGATGATTTGATTCAATAGTCCTTAGCTACGAAGAAAGGTGCTATGAAGGGTGGATTCCTACACAGGGTATGGAGATCTCAAGATACCTCCCGGTACCAGACTGGAGTGAGAAGCAGAATAAAAGGCCTTCCTCTGCTGAGACATATGACTCGCGACTCATTTCAAGAGTTAAAATATCCCTTTTGAATCATGAAGTGACCATCGAGTATTTGGTTGGGCCATCGAACCCGGCCCGGACATAGGCATGGGACCCACTTCCCGTACCTGCCCAGCGGTCCCGGACCGCGACGGCCTCGGTCTCGGTCTCGCGGGCGAGGACGTGCTGGTCGGCCTGGACCTCGGCCATCTACATCTGATGAGATAAAAATTTTCGTCGGCCCCGAGGCATCGACATGTCCGGTCTGATAAGACAAATCATGATGCCGTCCCACCCGGCTTGGCTCATAGAGTACAAGCGTCGGGTGAACTAGCAGAATTCCATCATACTTCACCAAGCTAGTAAAATATCACGATTCAACCTTTCCACCTGCTCAATTGTGTCTTATGATCCACGATGCAGACGTTTTCTGCCTCAACTACACCTCTTAGAGATAGAGTTTAAGCTGCATCGCATTCCAAATGCAATTGAATACGAGGACTTTAAGGCCTGCCGGATGAAGTATAATGGCCGAGTTACGTAGGATGAAAAGGGCCGAGTGGCAATCACGATCATCTGATTCGATTAGATTACGAAGCTTCTGAGGTCAGGGTAGGTCGCTTAGAAAGGCACGGACGACTTGTCCCCATGCCTTGACTCGGGAAGCGTTTCGGACCCACGGGCTTCATTTTGACTCGAATGGAACACTACACCCCGGATGAACTTTTCAAATAAATCTTAGAGCGGGGGCGGGCCGTAGTAGGGCTAGAAAAATTTCTCGCGAATGGCACAGATCTTTTTGCAAATCAATACAGATGTGATATCTTGCAGTATGACTGGTCATTTGTAGCTATCAAGAAAATTGATGTAGGCTATCATGTGTTGGGTTTTCCATCGAGGAGAGTAGCTTAGTTGTGCACCTCCTGGACCTTAGTTGCAGGACCAACGTCCTCGCCTTTCTTGCCTGCCGCGTTTACCTCAGCGTGATTTGATTCCTCGGAGGCCGATGCTTCTCTCTCGGCAATTGGAGCAGCCTTGCCTTCCTTGCGCTCCTGAAAACGCATCCAGACGAAGGCGACAATGACGCAGAGCCAGTAAAGGTTGTAGGAGATGACGGAGCCGTAAGTGGCCGAGTTCTGCCAGCCAAAGAGGGCGTTGAAGATACCCCATCCGCCACCACCATTAAGCTCCGGGTTGCAGCAGTTGACGTGCCAGACACTCTGCCTGATGTCGTAAGAGCCAGGACCAGAGCCGGTCTCAGAAGCATCGCCGCCAATGACCTTGTTCCACGCGTTGTTCTCAAAGTACCAGACAGCCCTTGAGAACAAGCCGGCGGCAACGAGGTACAAGAAACAGGTTGAGATAATCAGGAACAACTGCAACCGCGCTGTGTTTCCACCACTTGGCGGGGTCAGCAATTTATGGCGCGGAGACTAGGGAGATAGTGGCACGAACCGGTAGAGGATGTAGCCAATGGCGATTCCGGCAGCTAGTCCGCAAACAACGGCGAGAGGAAAAGCTGAAGCAGGTAGGCCCAAGCTGACCCCACCAATGTAGACAACAGCTTCGAGGCCTTCGCGCAGGACAGTGATAAAAGGTAGCATGAACATGGAGTACTTCTCTGCCCACCGACGGAATTTGTGCTGGGAGCCTTCGGTGGTTGCCTTCGCGTCCATGGCTCGGGCAAGCTTGACACGCCACTTGTCTTGCAATTTGTTGACGCGGAGAAGTGCAGCACCCATGATGGAGATGATGACAGATGCGATGATGCCAAAGACACCCTCCCAGATGTCTTCGGTGTTGGCGAAGTGGTCTTTGCCGAAGCCGTAGAACGCACCAATCATCCCCGCACCAATGCAGAGGCAAATGGCCAGACCGAGACCGACTCCCCACCAAACCTGTCACGGGTCAACATGATAGCGCCCACGGTAAGCCACAAAACTGCTAACCTGCTTCAAGAGCTTCCTGTAGGTCGCAGTGTCACCTTCAGCCCCGAGGGTCTGCTTCAAGAAGGCCAGCAAGACTGAGACGACAATGACTGTCTCTAGACATTCTCGGAAGACGATGAAGAAGACTGAATGGCGTTAGCAAATGACAGGAAATAAATTGAGCTATCTCACCAGGGACAGCGAAGACGTTGACTGTCATTTTTGCGGTGTAGAGCGATGGAGGGCGAGAGGGAAACAGAGGAGAGCACGCACGCCCTAGAAGCTCGGGGCGTTCGAAGAAGAATATAAGCACGCGCTGATCGCCAGAACGGACCGCTGGAAACAGATCCGACGGGTGCCGATAGCGGACGGCACACAGACAGGTGGTGGCAGCTCTGGCCTGATAGCTTTTGCTACGTTGTCATGGGGTTGCATCAAGCGTCTTCTATTCTGGGTAGCTGCTCCGAGGTGCCGCAGCCAAGCCGGCGTGATCAGACGCTTGGCGCTAGGGCGAGCAGGGGACAGAGTCAGCGCCAGCACCCATAAGTGGCGCGCGTGCGATCTGATAAGACAGCGCCCTCACTTCGCTCCTCGTTTTTTCCCGCGTCACGAAGCCATGGCTGCCTTTGTTCGCAATGCCGTGCTGCTCCTCGCGCCCGTGGTTGTCAGCGCTGCCACCGTTACCCTCGACTGGAACATCACGTGGGTGACTGCAAACCCTGATTCAGCCTTCGAGAGGCCCGTGATTGGCATCAATGGCCAATGGCCGCCGCCCGTCCTCAACTTTACCCGCGGCGACCGGGTTGTCGCCAACGTCTTCAATGGCCTTGGGAACGAGTCTACCAGCATCCATTTCCACGGCTTGTACCAGAATGGCACCAACACCATGGATGGTCCCCCGGGGATGACTCAGTGTGAAATATCGCCGGGTTCCACCATGGTGTACAACTTCACGGTAAGCCTGCAGCTCCAACCCCCGCCTCTCGTCTTCTGACCACCGACAGGTTGACCAAATCGGAACATACTGGTACCACTCGCACACCAAAGGCCAATACCCCGACGGCCTGCGTCAGGTCTACACCATTACGGATCCGGATGATCCCTATGCGGGCCAGTACGACGAGGCGGTGGTCATAAGCTTGTCGGACTGGTACCACGACCAGATGCCCGAACTCCTGAAGGGCTTCATCAGCGTGTCAAACCCGACAGGAGCAGAGCCGGTGCCCAAGGCCGCATTGATGAACGACACATCAGATTTTACCCTCTCGGTTGAGCCGAACAAGACGTATCTCTTGCACTTGGCCAATGTGGGAGCGTTTGCGGGGCAGTACTTCTGGATTGAGGGCCACACCATGCGAATCGTCGAGACGGACGGGATCTGGACCGAGCCCGCCGAGGCCGATATGATCTACCTTGCAAGTGCTCAGCGTTGCAGCGTTCTAGTCAGCACCAAGAACGACACGAGCGCCAACTTCGCCATGGTTGGTAGCATGGACACGGTAAGCCCATGTACATCTGTTTCGCCGCGTTTCTTTTGTTGATTTGCACAGGATCTCTTTGACACGCTTCCGTCGGATCTGAATTGGAACGTCACTGGCTGGCTCGTATACAACGAGGGGGCAGACAAGCCAGCAGCAGCCGAAGTCGACTCGTTCGATCCCTATGACGACTTTAGCCTTGTACCTTATGATGGCCAAGAGCTGCTTGATGAGGCAGACTACACGGTGACGCTGGATCTTACCATGGACAATCTCGGCGATGGCGCCAACTAGTAGGCTGACCCGCCGACAATTCTCTGCGCACCAGACTGACAATTTTTAGTGCCTTCTTCAATGATATCACTTACACCAAGCCTATCGTGCCCACACTCTACACGGTCCTCAGTACGGGATCTGCAGCAAGCGACCCTGTCGTGTACGGGAAATACACGAATCCCTTCGTCTTCGAGAAAAACCAGGTCATCGACATCGTCCTTAACAACGATGACTCGGGAAAGCATCCGTTCCATCTCCACGGCCAGTAAGCAGAAACACTCGGTCTCGTCCGGGGAAACACGACTGACTGGACCAGTGCCTTCCAAGTAATCTATCGCAGCGATGACGACGAGGGCCACTTTGACGCAAGCAACCATTCTGCTTTCGCGTCGGTTCCGATACGTAGGGACACGGTCCTCGTCCGACCAAACGGGAATTTCGTCATCCGTTTCAAGGCAGACAATCCAGGTAAGTCAGCCGACAGGGTTATGCGACGGTCGCTCACGGCAGACAGGCGTGTGGTTCTTCCACTGCCACATTGAATGGCACATGGACTCGGGTCTTGCCGCAACCATGATCGAGGCGCCGCTCGAGCTGCAGAAGACGCTGACGGTGCCGGCAAACCACTACGAGATTTGCAATGCAAGCGGCACTCTCACCTCCGGCAACGCTGCTGGTAATACCGAGGACTTTTACGACTTGAGCGGAGAGCACAAGCCTGTGGACCGTCTTCCAGCGGGATTCACCGCTAGAGGCATCGTCGCTCTGGTGTTCAGCTGCATTGCAGCCTTTGTCGGGCTGGCGGCAATTTCCTGGTAAGCGCACCGAGTAATGACTGACGTGTTGTTCAAGGCTGATCCCGACAGGTACGGAGCTGCACCGATGAGCAAGTAGGGGGGTGTAACAGAGGATGTGGCAGGCATGTCTGTTGTATTGTAGTGATGATTGCGCACGTGAGGGGAAAGTGTTTCAGCTAGGACCGGAAATAAACAGATGCGTCAGACGTCGTTTGAAGATTCTGCCAAGACTGGAGTGCACAGCCAAAACCGAATAAGCCCGAGCAGATCGTCTTGGCGGTCGGCCCACTTTGGCGGGTAAAAATCTAATCAGATTGCCGCCCCCACCCGCGTGCCCTCCTTCCGAATCCCAACCTCTACCGATCACTTCCTGGGCTGTCATGCGAAACACACCGGTCAACGGCCGCTAAACTCCGGGGCTGGGCCTTATCAGATTGTCAAAGGCCCGTGCTGATCCGATGAACTGGCACGTGAGGTTCAGCCTTGGATGACTTACGAAGATCTGCCCAGCGCCCCACATGTTGGAGCCACCAATCAGAGAGCCCGTTTAAGCCATGTGCTTGCGTTCGAAGCAGTCGCCCATCACGGTGTTATGTCTTCGGAAATGCGGCTACCAAGAAGCACTGCTAAACGTTGCGCATTCCAAATCCGGCAATTCTTCCAAGCGACATCTGGCATCGACGGGACTGTTGAGCTCTTCGAAATATCGTTGAGCCCGCTCGTCTTCGTCACTCGAAGACACTACCCGCTCTTATCTCCGACTGCCACGCTCTCAAGCCATTAGAATTTTTCTCTTGCCGCGTCAAGCTGCTGCCCGATCTCTATCAAATTCTACATCAGCCTCGTCGCCGTGAACTTTACGTAAACGAGGCCCTCCATCTCGATCAGTATGCTGATTGTCCTCTGGGAACCTAGACACACAGCTTCCAGTTCACAGATGACAAGTCTAGGCGACTAGAGAAAGAAATGGCCCATCTAGACTCCAACACGTGCCACGACAGAATCAGAGAACTCCCCTTGCATCGTTGTCAATTTTAGGCCTGTCGTGCTACGGAAAAACAGGAAGTAAAGCCTATGTAACTCAAAAATGAATATCTGCATCTCTTTCGTGGCATTTTGGCCTTCTGGTGGTGCGTGCACGGGCCACAACCTTGGCTGTCTCCCTCAAGCTGCATGTCGCCAGCGAGTCTTCCGAGAGTTCATTGCGATTCACTGTGCATCATCGGCTATGATCTATTCGTGTATCTTAGCCATAGACATCACGCACGGTGGTGGCGGCTGTACAGCGCCGTCCTGCGCATCGACATCTAAGCCTCCTTCGCCCTTCCTGCGCCTCGCTCCGCGTCAGCACCCCTTTCTCTACCGGCCCTTCACCCAGCACGGACAAGTAAGGCTGCTCCTTCATCATCAGGGCTTAGATCTAGACATAGATTGGCACCGTCATCGCCTGCCTCCTTATCCTCATCCTCCGCAGATCTAACTTGCCTCACGCGACTGCTCGGCCATCATAGCAGCTCTCTACCTCAGCAGCAAGCCCAACTCCCTCCTCTTCGATCCTCACTCTCGCCACTATCGCACCGGTTTCTAGGGCCGCCATTGCGAACGGCCCGACGCACCGCCTCCACTCCCTTTGTGTACACTGCCTCCTCACCGCATAATTTCAACCCGCAAGCCCCTCGCCCAGGCTTCCGGAGGGTAGTTGATGCTGCCACAGTCGCTCAACAACGTGGCCAAGGGGTTGAAACTGGAGAACATAGAAAGGCTGCGGCGTTGTCGGTGCTGTAACGTGCGCAGCTAGTCTGGCATGTTTTCAAGCTGGAGGCTCTGATAAGCCAGGGGACTGTTGCGGCTCTACAATCTCCAGGAGTGTGGGAGTCAGGGTAATAGCGGATTTAGATCGCAATAGTCAGGCGCCTTCCCGCCAGAAGAAGTCGCTAAGTCGGTTTGGACTCAGTTGTGGTCTTCCTTTGTAGACAAGAAGGATATGAGGCTGTGGCCTCTAGGCTTACATGGTACTTTGCAGGATTCACTCATGTTGATCGCCTTTTTTATCAAAATTTGCACGGGAATAACTGACGCTCCTCATTTGAACATGATACTACTTGTCGGAAGACTCTCATAGCCAAACGTCAGCCACTCCATCGAACTCAACACACCA
The DNA here is from genome assembly GCA_009829795.1 of Lasiodiplodia gonubiensis. Taxonomy (NCBI): domain Eukaryota; kingdom Fungi; phylum Ascomycota; class Dothideomycetes; order Botryosphaeriales; family Botryosphaeriaceae; genus Lasiodiplodia; species Lasiodiplodia gonubiensis. The sequence continues at coordinate 565,630 of RHKH01000002.1, read as the reverse complement.
GCGTACCTTCTACTGCGTTAGGACGGGAGTTAATACGGTGACTACTGGTAGAAAATGGTGGGACGAGGCAACTGGACCTACAAGAGGGTTCAACCGGGTTTGGCTCCTACAAATGCTTCACCACATTCTTCGGCACTAGTTACATCAGAACCAAACATTCTGATCAAGGCGTGCAAGAGACGCGAAGCCCGCTGAGCCACATAGCCGTGAGTTGTTGACTATGGACTTCAATGGATCAGGGCCCTCTCAACCCGAGCTAACTCCCCTGACTAGCTCTCAGGCGACCTATTCCCGGGCACTAACCGGCGGCAGAACGGTTAGCCGGCTTTCTAGAATTTTCAAAGCGTGCACACCATGGGCGGCATTGCACTACCGAAGGGACCCTCTCGTTGGGATCCACAACAGTTGGAAACCTACACCTATGGCCTATAAAAGTCGCACATGCTCTTCCCTTTTTCTTGGCTCCTTCCGCATCCATTTTCTGCATTGCAGTAGATGACATCGCGAATTCTCTTTTCCAAGACGATCCCCATGGGTCCAAGGCCCCATACCGGTTTTCACCAATAGCCTTTCCCCCGTGCGCTGCCCAAGAAGCGCGTCGTCAGCATCCAAGCCTCGGCCAAGAAACTCTAAGACCGGTCGCAATCTTAGCGCCGTATGCCTTGAAACTAAGCAGTGCAGCAGCAACTGCAAGTACACTTGATCGGCAGCACCCAATAAGCATCCAGTCCCACAACCTCGTATTGATGCTAAAGGACTGGCATTCTACTGCAGTGCAAGCGTACCCAATCAGCAATTTTGTGTTTCACATGTGGTAGCGCGAACCGCTGTTGACTTTGCATAGCCACCGAGCCAAAACCTAGCGCCCTGCCGCTAATTAGAATGCTCATTGGGTTTCATCGATGGAAGCTGCGTCTTATCGGGAATGCAAATGCGTAAGGCACTCTGTGACCGCAATACGTTCCCCATTTTTAGGCGCAACGTTTGTTGATCCTAAGCATGGGGCTGTTATACGTCGCACGTCTGATTCACATTGGTTTTCCAGCTATATAATAGCGTTGCGAGGCTCGCCCCCGAAGTGTCTTCAATAGTAACCACCTCTCGTTACCCCCCTATTTTCAGTCAAAAGGAAAAAGGATTCGGCACGATGGGAGCAGACGAAGCATCCGACCCACCATCGCACAACACCACCGACAGTCGACCACTTGAGCAGGAAGACAAATACCATGTACTCAATTACCGAGAGAAATTTCTGTGAGATACCATTGAAATGTCATAAACTTTACACTGACAGTGCAATAGCCTTGTGTTACTCGTTTCTCTCGCAGCTACCTTTTCGCCCTTGGCCAGCAACATATACTTCCCAGCTCTTGATGACATTGCAGACACCATCGATGCGAGCAATCAGGCGGCATCACTGACCATAACAACCTACATGTAGGCTAGAGATTCTTTCATGGCTGCTTTTACTAATATAACTCAGGATCGCCCAAGGGATTGCGCCGTCGTTTTGGGGTCCTATTGCAGACTGCTTGGGTCGGCGTCAGGTGCTGATTTATACGCTGGTGGTACGTGTCATGCCTATGCCCTTAGACTTTCTCCTGTAACGTATTCTGTTTAGCTTTTCGTCGGAGCCAACGTCGGCCTTGCGCTCGCACGAAACATCGGAGTCATCATGTTCTTCCGCTTCTTACAAGCCGCCGGAAGCTCTTCTACAATCTCCATCGGTAAAAGTGGCTAGCTGCATTGCATGGGAAACTACCTCTAACTTTCCTTTTAGGTGCGGGCGTGATTGCTGATATTGCCCCAGCAAAGGAAAGGGGTGGCTTCATTGGCTCCTTTGCTGGAAGTGAGCGAATCCTCTCCTAGCCCTGCTTGAATTCGAATACTGACAGAGAGTACAGTCCGCCAGTTTTCCATGGCAATCGGACCCGTCCTGGGCGGCATCTTATCCGGGACACTCGGCTTCCCCTCTATATTCTGGGCGCTCGTAATCCTGGGTGGCTTGGTTGTCATTCTTATTGTCATACTGCTTCCCGAGACGCTAAGGGCGATTGCAGGCAATGGGAGTGTACCACTGACGGGACCGCTATACGAGCCTCTGTATCGCAAATGGGCGCCGTGGCGGAAGGAGGGCGTTGCGATGTCAGAAGATTCGACAGCCGACAAGCGGATGCCTGAGAGAATGACAGTGCGAATGTTCCTCGAGCCGATGCTCTTCCTCCTCGAGAAAGACGTCGCATGCACCCTTCTCTTCGGCGCTGTCATCTACACCGTCTGGTCCATGGTCAGCGCGAGCACGACGTTCATCTTGCTCCACGAATACCACCTCTCGACCCTAGAGTCAGTCCTCCACTCCCCCCTCTCATATGGGCTCGTACTTACACATACCTCAAATCGTACAGAATCGGCGCGTGCTTCCTCCCCAACGGCGTCGGCTGCGCCATCGGCTCGACGATCGCGGGCCGCCAAATGGACAAGGAGTTCCGGCTGGCCGAGGACTCGTACAAGTACGCGCACGACCTGCCGCGCGACCACAAGCTGCCCAAGTCGGACATGCCGGCCGACTTCCCGCTCGAGCGCGCGCGCCTGGCGCAGCTGCCGACCATGACCGTCGTCTTCGCCTTCGCCGTCATCATGTACGGCTTCAGCGTCAGCTCGGGCAGCGGCTCGCTGGTCGTGCCGCTGATGGCCCAGTTCGCCACCGGCTACTCCAGCACCGCCGTGCTGAACCTGAATAATACTCTGACCGTCGACCTGTACCCGGGGAAGAGCGCGGCGGCGACGGCCGTCAACAACTTGGCGCGGTGCTTGCTCGGCGCGATAGGCGTGAGTTTGACCGAGGTCGCGCTGCAGAAGGTGAGCCCGGCCATCTTGTTCTTGATTCTGGGTTGCATCGTCTTTGCAGCCAGTCCGATGGCGTGGGCTGAGTGGACGTACGGGATGAAATGGAGGGGGGAGAGAAAGGAGAAGATGAGCAAGAGGCAGGAGGAGGCGGGAAGGGGCGTGTGAAGTATCGAACAAAATTCGGCAAGATTAAAAGAGATGGCTAGATTTCGGAACAGGTGGTGATAGAAGACTGAACATAGATAGATTGACTACGCAAAATTTCTTTGACTGCTTCGGCTCTGACTACTTTCCGCGCCTCGCGAGTATCTGCTCCACTGGAACCTTCGCCATCCGGCTGCCTTGTCCGCTTAAGGAAGGCAGGCTGCGCACATTCCAAAGATACCGGCTGCGTAAATATGTAGTCGTTTGTCTATGTTGAGGCCCCGGTCTCATACCAACTGCCTGTTCCGTTGTGAATCTCCACTAATTCTAGATCTTCCGAATCGTAAGCTTCTACCCATTACGTCCCGGATTGCTTAGATAGGGAAAAAAGAGCTTGAATGGAACTCCGGAGCGAACCTTCGCTTCAAGTCAAGATCTGGTAGGTAAAACGCAGATCTCGGATGACTCGTATTAAACCCGAGACCGAAGCACCTGTCTTGATGGCTCAGCAGCGTTTGAGGCCTCCCGAGAACGCTATTTCAGACGCCGTCTTTGTGGGGACTAGCTAAGCCGCTGCACGGTGTGCAAGCTGCCTCCATCCACTCGCAAAAATCTCGATTGACTCTTACCCTATTTGTCTTCCTAAGCTTGCTTGCCACGGGAACTCAGTGCACGTCAGAGCTGGGGCTATTAATGCAAAAGGGCTATTTCAAATAATTCCTGGCTCTGATATCATCTAGGAAGCGAGCTATGTGTGTTTACTGACGCACGTGTAGAGCATTTGGTCATCAATTTTGCAGATCCGGATTGCAACATCCGCTCGACGTGACACCTGGAAATCTGCCCTAGTGGGGGCAGTGTTACGAACCAGCCATAGAGGATCAGAGCCACGCCGTTACACAGGCCATTCCTCTCACCGCGACTTGGTGGCGCCACGAAAATTCTCCTCGTTGGCATTGACGCTATACTCAACAGCTTGTCTTCCTCTTTGAGACCAGAGCTCGGCTTATCCTCAAGCACAGTTGAATACTCCGCTCCAAGTGCCCAATTATTGCAAGGGCTTTCTTGGCTTTCGTTAAGGTAGGAGTGGAAAAGTGCCAAGTTCGGCGAGGGATCTCTACGTGCAGCCGCTTCTTGCTGGCGGCCCCGCTCATTTGCCAATCCCCACGGATCTATGACTGCTTACGCACCCCCTCCTCTAGCTCCGAGCTTTACTAAGAATAGCCTTGGCGGGCCCATCCCCGACCTTCCCGGCGTTAGGCACCCACCCATTGTCGCCGTACAGATCTGCATACGCAACGGCGGCTGTATCTTGTTTTCATTACCAAACCAACCCCGCCTCCTCCTCACAGCCAACCCTTTTACCCATCTCTCACTGCGCATGCAGTCGTTATCTGTGCCGTCGCACGAGATAGCTACGCTATGTAGACCATGTCCATGATGCCCCACCCCCCTGAACAAACGCACACACGCAGTGATCCACTCAGCGAAACCCCACTGTAAGTTTAACAGCGATCGGGATTGGCTATGCGAGATATACAAGAATAAAGTTCCGAGCTGACGTAGAGCGTGTGAGCTACGCAGCGTTGCTCAACAGCGGTCTTCACGCCCACACATGAATGACCGTGAAGTCCAAAGATTGCCCGAGACACGCCTTGAGCACCATAAGGGGGTGTCGCTTGAATCTGCCATCGAAAATTCCAGGCCCTGCGACCGCTCCTCCGACCAAACCGTCGTCCAGAGACATCATGATGTGCAGTCGGTGGAGTATCAATCCTACGACACGATTATCGAAGGCCGAAGCTGTAGGTACGAATCCGCAGGCTCTTGAAGTTCGATCTTGGCTCTAACCTATCTAGTAACTGTGGTACAACGCGCACCAGTGCTTGGAGAAGGTCTCCCACTGGCGGCTTCAACTGCAACGCTTGTGGTCTATACTTGAGAGCATGGAAAGAGCCGCGTCCTGCTGAGCTCCGAGACCCCTCAAAGGAAGAATACACTTCCTCACTTAGGCAAGCCGGCACGACATCACAAACTCCAGTCCCAACCCATTTTCACTCAGAAGACACCGCCTTCTATCCTCCTCCTGCTGAGGCATCTCGAGGAACATGTCCAGGCGACGGTCACTGCAACGGTACGGGTGGCCAGCAGAGTTGCATCGGCTGCCCGGTCTACAACAACCTCATGTCCACGGCAAAGCGCTATCCGAAGATCCCGACGGCCTACCCGGAAATAAGCCAACAGCCTGATATCGGCAGAGAGTCTGCTTCTTCAGACGCTGCTCATCAGGGGGACCAGCCGCGTCTCGCAGTGACGCCTACCAGCACGAGCACTTCCCTCGCCTGCGCGAACTGCGCCGCCGCCATAACAACGCTCTGGAGACGAGACAAATCCGGTCGCCTATTGTGCAACGCTTGCGGTCTTTACCAGAAGATTCACGGTGTTCAGCGACCAGCGAAGATGCATAAAGCAGCGATTAGGCGACGGAAGCGCGTGGCGCCGGCCGCTCCCGCTCCGCCGCAGATAAGTCCTGCGCAGTGGGAAACGAAAAAGGCGAGACTTGAGTTGGAGGTGCAGGAATTGCAGAGGAGGATTGCGGCTATTCAAGTAGAGATGGATGAGATTAATGATACTGAGAATCAAGGAAGCACGCATTCTAGTCCTACCATAGTGGAATAATATTAAGTCATTTTTTTTGTTTATCTTTGAAATTCACGACCTGCTTAAATGACCAGTGTTGTACCTTCTCAGCTCCAATGAGTTAATAGGTGGTGAGTTTACGGAAGGCGAGGCTGCAAGAGCTATCGTGCTAAGTTGAATAGTACATTCATGTAGAGCAAATGAAGCTCGTTAGCGCTTTGACATACTCACTTTCTTACCATTCATTGCATACGCATTAGATGAATCGCCTAGCTGTCTTTATATATAATTTGGACGCTTATAGTGGTAAAATCAAAAGTGGTGACATATTTCCACCGAGGCCTGTTGTGCTCCGCATCGGAGAGCTAGTATTAGATTAGGGCGATGACCAATAGTTTGAATTGACGGTAGCCTTGTCAATGTCAGTTATTTCACGCTCTATTGAAATCGCAAGGCCCTTCTAGAAGCCTCTGTAGCTCTCCATAATATCGCATTTGGCGCACAGGTACAATCCCAAGCTGATCATCAAAAGCCGGATGGACAGGATGCTAGAGTACGAGACATGCCTTTTTCGGGAAAAGGACAGTAAATCTAAAGAATGCACTATTCTAGTGTTCGCACTGAATGAATAGAGAGCTACTGGGACGTAAAATCGAGTTTCAAAAAAGCACACCCCCGAAACCAGGTTACTAAATTGCACATGAGAAAATTTCGGGAAGCCCCAGTGTTCCTGCTATCAGCTATCAAATTGTGCTTACCGTCAGCTACATATCGGACTTTTAAAGTGCTAAGGTTGCCTCGCTATCAGAAACACAATTACATAGTCTTACTGCGGTTTTCATAGAAAAAGATAAATTAACAAGAAACCTTTCAAGAACTGATACGTAGTTTGACAGAGAAAGAAGACGAGGCATCGTTCCAGACGATAGAACGTCTAAGCTCGTTGGTTGGTCTCAAGAACCAAGCCGACCTTGGATGAACTTCGCAGCCGCTGGAGCATCAGCACCATAGCCCAGATGATTGAGCATGCTGCTGGACTGATCTCCACCCGAAGAAACCATGCCCGTAAGGGCACTGACACCACCGAGCCCGCAAACCGGATCGCCCTAGGAAAAAAACGAAGCCGTCAGCATTCTTTCCCCACCACTAAAAGCACAAAACCTTCGTCACAGAAGAAAAGAGGGGTGTGAAAAAGGAAAAACTCACCGTCGCACAAAACGTCTTGAACCTCTCCGCGCCGACGCCCTCCAGCTTGACGCTCTTGAACGGATCGCCAAACGTCACGGCCGCCACCACGCGCTCCTTCTCCGCCGCCTGCATCTTCCCGATCGTGTTGTGCACCAGCATCGCGCCCTGGCTGTAGCCCGCCAGCACGACCTGCGTCTGCGGGCACTTGGACAGCGCCTGCTTGGCCTCGGCCAGCATGGCCGCGGTGCCCGACCCGCCCGCGATCTCGGCGAAGATGCCGGCGACGTCGGCGGCGTAGTTGACGCCCTGCACGGCGAGCTTGTCGGTGCCGCCCATGGCCTTGGCCAGGTCCGACGCCAGCGACGGCCCGACGACGGAGCCCATGTTGGAGAGCTCGAAGGTGCCGCGCGCGAAGATCAGCGTCGCGGGTTTGCAGGCGCCTGAGGTGACGCCGTTTTGGGTGCCGCCGAGGGAGAGCTGCGGGGACGGGGCGGGGACGGGAGAGGAGGCGGTGAGGAGGGTGAGGTAGCCGAAGGTCGTGGCGAGGAGGGCGGTGGTGGACTTCATTGTGGATGGCTCGAGGGTGGCTTATCCACGAGAAGTGAAAATGGAACGACGTCTGCGATTTGAGGAGATGGAAGTGGGAGAGAAATGAGTGAACGTCTGTCGCCCGCAGAGAATGATTGGTGCAAATGAATGTGGAAGTGAAGTGCCCGTTTTGAGAAGCTTGTCAAATGGACAAAGGCAAGATCTTGGTGCTTTATACTTGTGCTGCATAACGGCGCAAGTCTATTGAGCCTCGGAACAGTGGCTCGTCTCTCCTGAGCCAGATGTAACTAACGCGGAATATTGTTCTGACTGCCTCGGCACAGCGGTATGTTTCTTTGGACATAAGTATTGCAACCCTATATCACTACGGACGGTGTCGCAAGTTGGTGTACGAATGTGGAGAATGGCCGGCCTGATGTCTCTGCCAGTTGCCTCACATGTCTTAAGTGGCCCGTATCCGCCCAGGCACAACGCAAGTGGACCGCCAGGCGGCCTTTCTAGAACTGGCCAAGCAGCGTTTTGCGTCTCGCTTGCAGGCAGCACTACCGTGATAGTGCGGAAGACGATGTTAATCACTGTTCTCAAGCGAGAATCGAGGCTTCTAGGTTTAATCTATTGTGGACATCAGAACCGGGGGATTCCTAGTATGCATGCTTAGCTTGACGCTCAAACGAAGTGCACCTGCCCATGTAGTAGACCAATGATTGGCCGAAAAGCGCTTCGTACACTAATGAAACCTTTACGGATTGGTGGCCTTGTTGTATCCCCTGGCGAAACGGGAAACAACGTTGCCAAGTGCGGGCGTATCCGAGGCTGATACTCAAAACGGTAACGAGCAGTGGGCCCACCGAGGTCCAACCTTATTTCCAATTTTTGCCTCTCGATTAATCTGGAAAGCCTCGATATAGCTTAGCAATTCGATCTCACTCTTGAGAAACTCATCCGCCGATAGTCTTAGCACGGGGTGCACCCGGTTCCGGCGTGAACGTTCATGCTCCAACTTCAAATTCGCTTTTCACATTTTTGTATATACTCGGCAAAGTTATCAACGTTCTATAGCGGAAATATTGGTGAGGCCATTAAGACCGTGTATCTCATGGGATCGTTATCGTATTGTTCCAAGTGCTCTCTCAGCAAATATCGAACTATCCTGCTTGGAGTATAATAGCTGCGCGAAAAGCACTCCGCTGCCTCAAAGCGTTCGACGAGCTGCAATGATGAGAGAGATTGTGTCATGGATGGGGAAACGGCTTCCTCAACCTGTTCTTAAATCCATACTCACTTCTCATCTCATCAGCGCCGATACGTTTCATACCTACCTCAACACTCCCAAGCTCAGACCAAATACATAATAGGAATGAACGAGAAGTACTAGGAATCTAATACTGACGTTCATCTCCCACAAAATGAAGAGAACTACGTTGCCCACATCACATGCTGAAACCTTCCAACCAATGGTCTTCCGTTCACAACACAGTCCGAGATCAGTCGCAGAAAAGCATCACTATCTCAAGGGTTCAAGATATGTAGAGGCATGGCACGAAGGTCGCACAGGAATGGCTCAGCCGTAGTCTTGGGTAGATTCAATGTTGTTCTATTCATTTCTAGCGGCTTTCCATTCTCTCGTCTACCGCTGAAGGGAGAATCAAGCAACAGATGAGCGCTTCATCGCCCCTGGCAGCCCCTTTTAGCGTTTTCGAGCAACAGAAATGTTTGTCGCCCAAAGCTCCGTCCGTCGACACCCAACAAATCCCGCCCAAAAAGCATCAATGCTTGATAGAGCACAGTTGGGGGAAAAGAAGTCGCAGCACCGGCACGAATGTGGAGAAGAACCGTTTCATTGTTCGAGGAAAAGAGACTGAGAGAAACAACCCGCTGATATTGCCTTTCCTTTCCTTTCCTTCCCATTTGTGGTTCCCATTTGATGCCCATGAAATATTTCCAGCCCCTGCCTGTTTCCTTCCCGTTCAAAAAAAAAAGGAATCACACTCATCCGAGCTATACCTTCCATGCTGCGACAGTACGCGTAAAACAAAAACAACAAACAATATAGTGTATAGTGGAAACGGGGGCTCGGGCTTGCCCATCATCTTTCGCGCCGATTTGCAGTAGAAAACAAAAAAACAGTTACCATCTTTTCTGACCATCTTCCTTATCCATACGGCAAGAACCCAGATTGCTCGACGCGACAGAAGATCTGCGTGGAAGGAGGAAGCAGCTCAGAGGAACATGAGACAATGAAGAGAACAACAGAATGACAAAAGACCGTAAAACTCTGCCACCCAAACGTCGAGGTGGCACCGCGGCGCCCGATTTAGTACAAGCAAACTGACGCCTTCCGGTTACCGCCTGTTTCAAAAGAACGCCGCATAGACGCGTCTCCGATGCATAAAAGTCGAGTGATAAGCTCCCGTCACGGAGTATTATGTAGCCTGAGGCTGCAAGAAGAAGTGAACAAAGAACAGTGAATCAGAAGGAATAAGAGGGCCGAAGCAGGTCAATCTTGCGAAAAGGATCAACATTGCGGCTTGAATAACGGAGAAGAGGTATCGTGCAATACACGCTCTGAAAAAGTCAAAGGCAAAAGAGCATGTTCAACTTTAGAACATCGGGCGAAGAAGAGGACGAAAAGCGATTAGAGCAGCGTAACACTGGTTCAATGGTGAGGCCGTTTCAACCGCACGATATGTGGTATTGCCCTTGCAAAAGCCCGTTCTCTAGAACATAGCGCCTTCTTCGACCGGAGGTGCCGGCGGCGGCCTTATGGGAGTTGGGCCGTCGTTGCCGTGGTTTGCAGCACGATAAAGGGATGTGTTACTACTCTTTCGCATCCTTGTGCGGCTTTTGTTGTCGCCGTCATCCGTGCTGGGTCTACCGTCCGAGGTCGTGGTCGTGGTGCTAGAGGAGTCGGAGCGACCAAAGCCGAAGCGTCGGCGCATAGGATTGATCGGAGGTACCGGGGGCGGAGCCTCGTTCATGCCGTTCTTCAAGGAGGCACCGGCGGGGAGCTCGATCGTGTCAACGACCGAGGTCGACGAAACGAACATGGGCTCCGAAATGATCGATTTGGCAATGGACTTCTTGCGTTCCGGGGCGACGGCGCCGGCAGAGCGACGAGGAGGAGGTGGCGACGCAATAGCCGGAGAGGAGTGGTTCGGGTGCGCAGCGAAAGTGGAAGCTTTCGCAGACATCGGAGCGATACCAGGGCTGTGGCCAGCGGACCTGCTGCCGGGAGCGATGGGAGAGCGCCCCGGGGCGAAACCAGGCGAAGGGCCGGCAGAGGCTGGTGAAATGCGCGACATACCGTTGGCTATTCCAGTCTGAATTGGATGCAGAGACTTTTGGTCGAAATAACCAGGTACGGAGGGCCTGCTTCCACTTCGCATGCGTAGCGCAGGAGGATTTGGCGGTGGCTCGACAATAGGTGAATCAGGAGTAGGAACACCAGCCCGCGGGGCTTGCGGCGGGATAGGAGGAGGCATCTGCTCCGTAGACTCGCGGTTTCCAGTGCGGCTTCGGGAACGACCGGATACAGCAGACATTTGTGAGTTCGACCTGCTGCGACCTGTGCCGTTTGCAGACGGAGAACGACTCTTGCTCGACTGAGCATTGCCGCTAGCCCCGCGAGTGAGTAAGTCCTCGAACTCCCTGCGGTAGTCGTCGTCGGAAGGCATTGGGTTATTTGCCAATCTCTCCCGTTGCTTCCTGAGGTGTTCCTCGCTCGTTCTATTGAGAGAAGCGCTGCTGGCATTTGCACCCATTCCGAGCATGTTGATTGCCTTGGAGTTTACACCCGGACGACTAACGAGGGCGTCGCGGCTAGATTTAGCACGGAGCATACCGAATGCCTTCATGGCTCCACCCATACTTGGTGTGGGGCTGCCAGAGCGGCTTCCTTCCACCTTGCTCTTCAAGGCCTCCTGGATAGCCTTCTGTCTCTCCTCTAGGTCTTTTTGGAATGCCTCGCGTTCCGCAAGAGTGGTATGGCTGACATTCCTACTGTGTTTGGACTTCATTTCCTGCTCCCAAGGCGCAACTTGGTCACGATCCGGCTGCTGATCCTTGGGGGGCTCTGAACGTGGCAATTCAACATTGGCACCAGGTCTGGGAAATGCCTGAGTCTTAGACCTCGATCCGTCGACCGGGCTGACGGAGCTCAAGCTGTCGGCTTCACCATCATAGTAGCCTCCATCTAGGTCCTCCAGATCCCAAGGGTTTGAGTGGCTGTAGCTGGAATGGATGGGAGTGTCAGAAACCATAGAACCAGCTGTCAAGTGGCTGGATTTGCTATGCTCATTATCGTCATCGTCCTCTTGGTCATTGTCATACACCGACGAAACGCCGCTGTGCTGACGGAGGTGCTGCCTGATCATACCGTTAAGTCCACCGTTCTCAGGGCCGAGTGTTGGAGAGTCGAGATCCGTCGCGTCAGACTTAACCATTGTGGAAACTGATGACTGGCGCTCGGAGTCGTGCGGCGAATTGAGGGCTTGCCGCATGGTTTCGGAAGCGCGGGAAGCAGGAGATGCAAGGCCGGGAGAGGAACGCAATGCAGGATGCTCGTGTACCGGTGGGGGTGAACGAAGCGACGGTGAGACGCCGGCAGAGGAATTGCTCCTCAACGCAACGGGACTTTGCGGCTTACTCCCGGGTCGTGAGACCATCCGGTTCACAGGAGATCGCATAGGCTGGACTTCGGGTACAGCATCATCGTCCTCGTCGTCGCTGGAGTTACGGGAGGAAAAGAAAGTCATCTGTTCCTTCTTGGGGCTCTCTTCAGCAGATTCGACGTTGGGTTGAGCCTGCATTTGCTGCTTTGCGCGCTGGAAAACAGAGAATGGCGATGGTTTTGCAGGCGGTTCGGGGGAAGCTGGCTCAGGAGGTAGCATTTCGTCATCAGTCGGTTTGGGAGGAAGCTCTTGCTTGGGCGGAGAAGCTGGTTCTGCAGGTGGCATCTGTCTCGGAGGTGAACCTGGCGTAGGAGGCAACGCCTGCGTGGGCGGTGCGACAGGGTTAGGAAGAATGGTAGGCTTCGGCGGTGAAGCAAGAGCCCTGGGAACCACACTGCTGGAATTCGTTCGGGAGCGGCTGCGACTGGTGCGTTCTTCGACCTTTTTGGCAGGTTCTTCTTCCGAGTCAGATGAGGGTCTGAGGTCATCCAGGTCAGCCGCAATCTCGCTGCGAAGCACGTCCAGTCTCTTCCGAGCATCTGACACGTTCTTGGACAAAGCCGGGGGCTGTTTGAGCTTTACTTCTGGCTCCCGGCTTTTCATCTCGAACTTGTTGAGCCTCTCTTGAACGGCCCGTGATGGCGAGCGAGAAGGCTTCCTCGGCGGTGGAAGTTCCCGGTCTTGCATCATCTGCTTTTGCCGTTGCAAATACTGGTTCTCGTCGAACTGCTGGGCCGGCTTGTTAAATGCCCCCATAGCGGTCGCCTTGCCACGGTCTCCAGGTTGAATAGCCGAGAGGAGCGGGCTGCTGTCCTCCAAAGGGCTGATGGGAGGAAAGGGGCTGGTTGGGGAAGACGTCGCAACAACAGGACTTGACTGCTGCGAGTCACCGTCTCTTGCGGCCTTGAAACTTGCCATGTTGGCCAACGGTGCAGAGGGAGGCGGGCTGGCTGGACGATATTGGCCAGCACGGGTGTAGCGCTCGCTGAGATTCGTTGCACTCCTTGTTTGGGTCAGGGGAGGGGTTGCGCGGCCAGTCGTTCCTGTTCGTTGTTGCTTCTGGAGAGAGTTGAGTCTGCTTATCGCGGAATTTCCCTCGATGAAGTTCCTATCGAGACCCTGATCGTAGAGTCGCCTGCCCTTGGTACCAGCGCGTTCCAGGCCGGATACCGATGGCGGGGGAATAGCATTTGCGCCCTGCGAAGCGATCGAAGTTGCAGCTGTGGATGCACGGGCGCCAGCTCCAGAAGTCGTCGAGGAAGCGGTTTCGCGGCGGCGAAGGGATCCTGAGAACGACGATGAATGCTTGAGTTCGTGCGCAGGGCTTCCTGGCTCTTCTTCGTCCTCGTCGTCTTCTTGATCGCCCCCCTCTTCCTCACGCTTCTTCCGACGTTCCTCGGCGCGCATCCGCTGATATGCCGACATTCCTACATCATCATCGTACAGTGCTCGATTACCCAAGTAGACCTTCTGACGGCCGCCAAATAGAACGTTGCCTTCACCGGGACGGGACCGACTCATAACGCTTCCACTGTGAATAGAATCACCATCATCGGTACCGTAGTCGACGGAGCCAGACCTTCCGGCGAGGAAGGGGGGCCGAAGGGATTCATTTATGGACGCGACTTCAGCGATATCCGTCAAGCCTGCAGGATTGAAGCCATAGTCTGTTAGCCGCGACTGGCGCTTGGGGAAGAGGACGCTATCGTCGCTTGCTTTACCCATCTTCGACTCCGGATCATCTTGCTCTCTGAGCATGCTGAATCGTGCCGAAAGATTGGGCATAAGAAGGCTGGTCCGGAAATTGTCGCTTGAGGGCAGAGCCTGAGACAGGTCCAGCTCAGGCTTGGGCGGCTCCTCCTTGTTCTTCTTGCCCTTCTTGCTCTTTTTGGCGGTCGGCGGCGGGGCGTCGGTGCCCTCGAGGGCCGCCTCGGTCTTCTTGCGCGTGAGGAAACGGTTCATGGTCGCCTTGTAGAGGTTAGTCATCCGTATGCTGGTCATGGATAGCTTGCTCCGCGACGAGCTGGTGGAACTCGTCGAGCCGACGTCCGAGAGAGACGACGAAACCCGCGGTGGTTGATTCATGGTTGAGTGTGTACATACGAATGAGGCGGCTCAATGGATCCCCAAAGGTTAGGTTTGGACAACGCAGCGCTGCGCGCGGGCTGGCGAATGGTCAGCAGCGTGGGGTTGGTCGGCGGCAGGCGGCGCAGCAGGCGACCCTGGGCGAGAGGACGACCGGGGTGGCTTTATGATGCGGCGCGCCAGAGATCGACGTACTTGCAGGACGCGTCCTTCCTCCGCGAGGTGTTTATCTGTGGAGGGCGTGACGTTGCACCGCAGCGGCCATGCAGAATAATGCCAACTGAGACGAGTGCGGTATGCTTCTTTCCGGGGGTGGGAGGTATGACGGAGCGGTGGTGAACGAGCGGACGCTGTGCGGGAGCAGCAAAGGGAGCGGTGGTGTGGGCGGTGGTGAGGTGGTTCGGAGCGCACGCGGCGGCGCAGGGCTGTGGATATCTTCTGGCGTGGTGTTCGGGTGTGGCGCAATCAAATAATCGGGGATTGACCGATGGACAAGAGCACGAAATGCACGAAATGAATGGATGTGCGCCGGCAGGTGTGCGGGCTCCTGACCTCTGGTCGTCGGCTTGGGCAAACAGCAGGTGGCGCTGGAGCTGGGGGAGCTGGTGAAGCGAAGACGCGCGAGGACCTCTGGTCGACCAGCGCAGGGTCGCAAAAAAAGAAAGACGTCCTGGATGCAGCGCAGCAGCTCGCGGGCAGAAGATGGGGCCTGCGGGCGGGCGGCCAGGGTGGAAGAGGGCAATAATTTGAGCACGGCCCTGCAAGGGGGTTGCTGGCACACAATTTCCACACATCAGCCAGCATACCGCACTAGACGGCCGATCGGGCTCGCGGCCGCCAACAAGTGGAGGCCGCCGCCAGAAGCTTGAGCGCCGACGACAATGCTCGAGGCGGAATGCCGTCGGCGCAGCAGCAATGGATGGGATGGAAGCGCTGGCACGCGTGATGCAGCGCCGAGGCGGCCGGGCTGCGCGCGGCGAATGGAGCGCGGCTGGACGACAAGTTCGGTCACAGATCGCCAGCTAGAAGGAAGAAGACTATTGTACAGGAGAAGATCAGTTTGCTGCCCGGGGGGCCCCTACGCGAGGCAAGGCACCGGAAGCAACGCACCACTCCCGCGACGGCATCCCAACCGCAGAGCCCACAACGAGCCGGGCGGAGAAGCAGGGGTGCGCGTCGCCAACAGAGGCCTGCAGGGCGCAACGAGCCGCCAGCGCCGTCGCTGGCCAGTACAGAGCGGCGCTGCACGGTGCGCTGGCGGCGAGCCGCGGGGGAGCGAAGCTGGGCGCCTATCCCTATCTCGCCGCCGCCTTGCGATGCTGTAAGCGGCTCGCCCGCAGCGCCGAAAGGAGTAACGGCCCAGGTACGGCTCAGGAACGGCGGCTGCGGGCGCGGGCTGCATCGCACCTGCATTGGGCTGCGAAAAAGAGCCCGCATCCGCCGCCACCGACCTCCACCAACGGCGCACGAGGGAGGCCCGCAGTGATTCGAGCTGCACGGCGCACAAGGCGACGCCAATCGCCCGCTCCCGGTAATCCTGGCCCAGCTTCCGCTGCGGCGGACTCCTGTCTGAAACTGCGATCGAAGGCTTGGTCAGGGCCAACGTCTGACACAATGCGCGGATCCCGGAATGGGCTGGCTGACAACAAACCGCCGAGCGCCAGTCCGCCCGCCCGCGACGCTTTTTCCACGCAATTCGCCAGCTGCCTGTTTCAAGTGTCGAGTCCGCCTCAATATCCGGCGTGCGACGCGCAAGGGGCCCCGGCCCACGCTGCAAAGCGTCCTAGCGGATCTCCCGTTGAGGGGCAGCCGCGCTCGCAACACCAGTCACGGCGTCTAGACCACGCCCTAATCACCCTGCAACGTCACTCATATATATGAACTTTTCTCGTCGGCGCTGATCTCCGAGCCCTACCGGCTCAGCTACCACTTCTTCACCCTCGTATTAGTCAATTACCATGGGCCTGTCCTTCTCATCGGATTTTTTGCTCCAACCGCCGTCTCGTCGAGGCAGCGCGGCCCTAAGGCTCGCCGGCACCGCAGCGACAGTGCCGAACCAAAACCCATGCCCATAGCCGCACGACAATATGCGGAGCAGCGTGTTGCACTGACCGAACTAAGAGTCGTAGAGCTACTAGTAAGATGGTATCGGCGGCCAATTTTGCCTGATTGGATCACCTGCTCGCTAGGCCGGAACCACTTCAGGCAACCACGTCAAGCACAGCTCGTCTATTTCTTCTTCGCCCGAATCCCCTTTTCATCTCCAATTGGCTCGGTCTTCGTCTTTTTGCTCGGTTTGCGGAACATGCCGTGCTCGGCAACGGAGCCGACGACGATCTCCTATTTCGGCGTCTCCCTTATAGCAGCCAACAGTCCCTATAGCACGCCGTGGACGCTGCCCTGTTGTCGAACCCCGTCCGGCCGTCGGTGGAGAGCAGACGGTGTGCAAGATAGAGCGAAAAATGCTGCGGGCGGTGCCGTGGCCCGTCGGAGCCGGGACCCCTAAGATTTGCTTTGGTAGCATCGTGAGACAGGAGCGCGGGGTTTGCGACAGCCATCATCCCAGAGGAAACACAGCCCACGCGCGACGCCGCCTCCATCATCGTGGCGTCCCTCTGTCAGCTGGAGCGCCTCGCGCTTCAGCTCACGCGTGCATAAACGTCTGCAAGGCTTGTGCCGCCGTGCAAAGAGCACTCACGCGTGATGGTTCGCTGCTCGAGCCCCCTTGCCGACGACGCTTCAATGCCGACAGGTTACACAAGTAGTACCAATACCACTGCCGGTTTGATTACTTCGCCGTCGCCTTGCAGTCGGAGAGACAGAGCGCCATCAGGCCAGCCTCAGAATTCCTCCGCCTTGACTCGTGGCCAGCGCCTTTAGTGCCCGCACGAGAAAGCCAAAGCCGCCGCGCCCCATTTGCCGTCAGGACCAACGGTTTGATGTAGACGCTTGGCCGGGGAAGCGCGGATGTCCAGCCTAGAAGCCTGAGGATCGGAGCACCTCACTGGCATGGCTATCTCCGTTCCATGATCGTATGTCGAAGTCATCGCTAATCTATTTGCGGCCCCGATTCGGAAGCATCCCGGCGGCGCTCATTCAGGAAGAACTGCCTGCCAAATGCGTCATGCACGATATAATCTCACCCAGTCGTTTCACAATCATGATCCTGCTTCATAAATCTTGCATGCCCAGACATCAACTACTTCTCTCATCTCTCCACCAGGTTTGCGGGCCGCCTTTCATCAATCATCAAATATACGCAATACTGAAAATCCATGGGTCGACGCCGCGTTGACAGCGCCTAGCTCAGAACGTGTCCGGCACTTTGCGTGACGTGCATGCACCACCGTACCGCCGCCTCCCTGCGCCGACCGGTTTATGTACGATTGACGTCCTAGTCAGCCAACTTGAACTTGACGTCGTCACGAAAGTCACTTAAATGAATCCCCGCACGCGAACGTGTACCTAACCCCTTGCAGGCCCACAGTAATTACCATCCCATATGGATGCGAAGCAAGGCACGACGTGCAACAAACAAATACAATGGATAGAAGGCCCACTCGGTGATCGATCCGAGCTCTTTTCTTAGTAGCAGATCGTCAGGAATACGCTTGGGTTAACAGGCAATCGAAGACACGTCTTGGAAATGGTCGCACAGCGTCACAGAATTTCGTAATCATTAGACGAAACACATGAGAAGGCCTACCTCAACTCTCCACATAGAGAAAAAATTTGAAGAAAAATAAACGTTGGTCTCGAAACAATGACGACCATTCCATCGCCCCGCCCCCACCAACTAACAAAAATCCCTCGCCAACCGAACCACCAAAAAATCAGCCTCGTGTGTCAAACTGTCCTAGAAGACCCATGGTTCAGCACATACGCCGCTGCAGGTACAAGCAGAAGCCGCCGGCGGGAGTACGCAAGTCTCCCCAGCGCTACTGCACGCGCTACGCCTGCACCATCTTGCCTTAGTCGACCACTCTAAAAAGAGCCCGTGGATAGGGCTGCGTTTGGTGGCTAGCGCCGACGTTGGCAAACACGCAGGATCTCAGGATCTAGCGCAACAGCGGCACGCCCCCAGGTTGGCGCAGGCCGAGCAACCGCCCGAGGCGTAGGCGCGAAAATGTTTGTCGGCACCTGCCAGCTATTGCTAGCTAGCTAATTGGCTGGTGTCTTGTCGGGACGGAACGATGGGCGCATTGCTAGCCGGGACGTCATGCGGGATGACGATGCACGGCGCGTGAATTTTCTCTATTTGCTATGCAAGAATGAAGAAGACGAGAGACGAGTTGAAGTAGAGAACCATGCGTGGGCCACGAAAACTGGCCACTGGCGCGACATCGGAGCATACTCTTGCAGCACTGACATTAATCATCGACTGACATGCTGCGCACATACAGAACATCCCACTTCCCCCCCTCTTTGTTGCAGCAAACGCATTTGCGTGTCTATCGTGATTTCCGTCCAATGATCTTCTGCATTGCACATGCGCGCAATGACCCACCCCAGGGATCTACTGCGCATCATGTCTCACTCTCCACCCCAACTGTGCGTTACCGCTGATCGATAGCAACAGCAGTGCTACTTCTGCCATGCTTCTGGACTCCCCCAACAAGAACGGAAAGATGCCAAGTACCTAAATTACCGCAACGGCATCTTCCAGCGTAAACGCTAGGTGCTGCCCTTAGTAAAGGATCGACGATCGTTGCGCGGGCGGGAGCGCGCTCGAGCGATATCCGGACGGGACCGGTTGTACGCACGTGTGGGGCACGTCATTATTCAGACTGAGTAGACGGTAGTGAAGGGGTCCGTGTTCGCTTGAGCGTGTAAGTGCCTCTGCGGGGCTTGGTTTCTGAAATGATTTTAGTTCCGCTTCCCCCGGTCTCTTTGCAGGCAAAATCCGATGAAGAACACTCAACCTTGCCTTTTCGGAGAAGAGCTTGTATAATGCATAATCTTATTTGCCATGCCCGTTCCCCGTGATCTGATGACGTATCTGCGTATCTGAGTGGACGGAGCGTTTGATTGCACTGCTCGTATCGCGGGTAGGAAGCACGAGCGTTTGTCCACGTAACGGCGAGCATGACTCTCCAGTCCATCTTGGCCATTGTACGTAAACCGTGACGAGACATGCGACCACATGGAGACGTTATGTTTTCCTATGACACATTGGTACGTACAAGAGAATGTCAAACGCTCCGCCAATAGCGCCAATCAATACAGTGCATATCAACAACCGCCTACCGATCTATGGATGATTTTCTAGGTAGCCGTTTCTTACCAAATTTTCGTCAGCTTTCACTTCTTTTAGGTCATAAGCATCTCATAGCTCGTCGCGCGGCTGCTCCTCGGGCTTCTTCTGCTTCTGGGCGGGGGTGCAAACGGCCGGCGAGCCGACCTCCATGCGATACACGCACTTCTCCTCCTCCCTGACCTTCCAGATCTCGTCCTTCTCCGCACACGCAAGAATGATAGTAGTAGACCGGTTAGGGCCGTTCCAGCAGTTCTGACCGTTCTCGTACTTGAGGGCGATGCGCTCGCCTGATCCCAAGCCTTTGCCATCAGGTCCGACGTCCTCGTCGACGACGATAGTCTCGATGCGGACAAAGTTGCCCATGTTGGTGTTACCGCCTCGCTTCTTGGGCTTCTGCCACGTCTTGTCCATGTAGCAGAACTCATACGTGTACTCGCCAGAGTCAACGCTGACGCACTGGCCCTTGAGAGCGCGGAATATTTCGTCCGGACCATAGTCCTTGGTGAGGTCGCCCTCGTGGTTCTCGAGCTCCTTCTTCTGGTTCTTGAGATCATTCTCAGCGCTGGTGAGACGTGACTTGGCGTCCTTGACCGCCTGCGACTCGCTAGCAGCAGCAGAGGAATCATCTTCAGGCACGATGCCGTTGTCAATGAGGACTTGGCGAAGAGCCCTGAGCTTTTCGTCGACCCATGGGCGGATGGAGTCCGGGAGAAGCTCCTCAAATTTGTACACTAGCTATGAGTTAGTCAGGAGTTTCAAACACACTCGAAAAAACCGAGAACTTACAAACGTCACTCCCGCTCTCGTCAGCATCGAAGTCGTCCCAGTTGAGATCTGCAATCTCAGGCTTGAGGTACTCGTCAATGTCGCGTTCGTGGGCAGCGTCACTGTCAGGGCCCTTGTCCGTGGCAGCGTAATCCTCCCAAGCCTGGACGGCGCGCTTGACGCCTTCATCGTTAAAGTTGGGGTTGTACTCCTCCTTGAACGTTGACAAGATTTGCTCCAGCTCGGCAACTCTCTCACGGCTAGCATCACGCTCTCCACGGACTCTCGTCAACGAGGCCCTCAGATCCTCAACGCGCTGCTTCGCAACGGCAGCGAGTGCGGAGAACCTGCCGGTGCCCTTCTTGCTGCTCTGCGCGAGCTTGGCTTTTTCCTGCTGCTCGATCTCGGCGAACTCCTTCTCCAGGTCCTTCACCTTGATCTCGGACCCCTCGATCTCGGTGTGTAGCGTCTGCAAGCGGTCCTCGACCTCTTTCCGCAGGCGGCCCGCCTCAGCGATAAGCTCCTTACGGCGCTGGTTCGCGGCGGCCAGCGACTTCTGGCGGACCTCGTCCTGCTTGCGCCACTCGGCACCGATCTGCTTGCAACGGTCCTCGCATTTCAGGCCCCCAACACCTTCCCACTCATCGCTGCCATCACAGCACAGGTCGTAATCACAAATACCATCGTTGACGGCGGTGAAGGGGATGTAGCCCGGCAGGTGGCCCTTGTTCTTGCAGTAGAAGCCCGGCAGGGCCACTGTGATGTTGGGGTCGTCGGCATTGGGGTCCGAGGCGTGTCGCGGGGACATGGGCGACAGGTACGAGCATGCGGAGGTTCCAGGCTCGTCGGAGCCGTCCGGGCAGTCGCAGTAGTCGTCGTTGACCTGCGAGACGGAGAGGGTGATGGCCGGGTTGGAGATGCAGGTGAACTTCTCGGCATCTTTGTAGAACTTGGCAACTGCGTGAGGGGTGTGGTGTAAGCCAATGGCGGATTGCAGCAGGTGCGTGACAGAGCTCATTGCGGTGTTTACATACATTCAGGGCCCACGCCGCGCGGCCGCGCCGACTCGGCGGCAGAGACGGCGGGGGCAAGGGCGGTGCCGAGGAGCAAGAGGGCGTCGAGAGATGTGCTCCTCATTTTGGGCCGGATTGAGCAGTGGAAAGGGAGAATCTGGGGATGCTTGGGGATGGCCGAATGCCAGCTGGTGAGATCGCAGGTGCGTGGCCCGAGCTCCTGGACACCTTTTCCCCACACGCAGACCCCAGCTGTCACCTGTCAGCTCCACCGCCAACGCTGACATTGCTGCACTGTCGCAAGAGCAACTTCCAGAGTGTGGCTTTTGCTACTACCAGCAAATTCTGGTCGCCCAAGGTGACACCGGCCTCGAGATGTGGAAGTCGCGCGGGTGTCGCGGGGACACAACCGCTCGGGATGCTACTCCAAACAGGTAGGAACGAAAGCGCTGGTCGCAATCAACTGATGCACTTTCCTTCCACGATGCGATCTCATTCGCTGTCCCTATCGTCGTCAGTCCTGGCTTCAGACTCATTGCCATCACCTAATTTTGTCACCTCGCCATCATTCCACGCATTGTTCCTGGCTTGCTGTCGCTAGCCACTATTTTTCTTCTTTGTCCCGGCAGAAGCAGTTCAAGGGGAACGCCGGTCGCGAAATGGAGCCGCTGCTTGCAGAACCTCCCCTTGCGGCCACTGGCCTGGAAAGTCGCGCTGCTTCTGCCCCGGCCATTGACAGCGATACTTACCCTTTACTAATGAATTTCGATCGCGAGCCCCTACCCTGGAGAAGGTCGTCGGATGGTGGACCGGAAGGCAAGAAAAATGACGAGGCCAAACCTCGCTGGCCGGTTCGACAGTACTCGGCCTCTTCCGATCCGCTCACTCGGGACAGAAGGATAAAACGATTGGAGACCTTCATCGACAAAGCCAAACAACGAAAGACTTCCTACCGAGAACCCCTTCGAAGACCATCCGACGGGACCTACATTCGTCGAGTCCGCACCGCGCCCACCCCTATCCCAAGACGTTCTTCTACAGCTGTGTCAAGCCTCCTGTGGCTCGCTCGGCCTCGCTCGAGGGGTTCGTCCACTCCGAGAGAAGCTAGTGCCGAATCGCTTTTGCGTCGTGTCAGCCAGCATATCAAAGTCCGCGCTCAACTTCAAGACGAGTTGCCTGCAAAAATGTCTTCGGAGGAAAGCTTTCGCTCCTCACGTTCTGCACCCGAGGCACCTGTTGCCGGCCCATCCTTCAGCTCTTCAACTACTCCTGAGTCCAGCGGTTCTCAGCATCGTCACAATCATCACCAACATTGCATACCGTCGTTGCATCTCTGTGCCTACCGATCTCCCTCCTCTACAAGGGCACATGCTTCCTCTTCGTCTGATCACGATAGCCCTTCAAGCTCATCCGTCGCATCAATAAAGAGCACTTGTGCAGATACGGCCACCACCTTGACGGATGTGCACGTTGTGAAGGTCCCTCAGAGCAAACGAAACGAGCTGCTTTCCCCGGGCGAAGCAACTCCCAGCCCTAGCATGCACTTGATCGAATCTGGTCATGGTTCTTACCATGTGCTGTGGGACGAGCCACCTTCTTGTCACCTGAGCACTTCTGATAGAGATTCCATGTCGGTCGGACCAGACGAGGACGCACCGCAGAGTCCTTTGCCCACTGGCCTTGATCAGGTGAACACCAAGCTGGAGGAATGGTCCTTTGCCGCCCGAGAATGTACTGCTCTCGACAAAAGTAGGAGCCATCCTCATTTTCGACCTTATGTCGAAGTCTATCAGGACGACGACGAGCCTCAATTCGATATGGATGACGATGGTGTATTCATGGCTCCGCCTAATACCGAACACCCCACACCTGGCTCTTCCGCCTGGGACTCTCGTAGCAGCGAAGCAGAAGGAGAGAATGCACACAGAGCCCCACTCTCATTTCATGGCCGTTCGAATTCTGGTTCCTTCTCTTTCGATGATGTCTCCGGTCCCGAATCGCAACACCAAGACGATGACACTGACGAACCTCTTACCGGGCCACACCATCGTCGGTACAGTGATGATCTCCTTCTTACAGGCGGATATTACAGTCCTCGTCCTAAAGAGGTTGTGGCGGCGGATCGCCGCAGATCAGACGCTCGTTCTCTGTCAAGTCTTTCAAATACTTCCGACATGTCGGATAACGCCGCATCCCTTCTCGCCAATCACCGCGACTCAGTCGATCTCATGTCTGAACGCTACCAAGACGAGCCTGAGCCTGAGCTTCCTGTCGACAATCCATGGTCTCATCGTGATTCCGTTGCTATAGCGAAGGAGCGCATCAGAAAGAAGCATGCGAACGAGACAGGAGAAGCACTCGTCGGTGGCGTTGGCATCCTGAAAGGCGTGGGAAAGGGTGGGTTTGAGAGGACCCCCCCTCTCGTTATCCCTCGGTTGCAGCAGGTCACTTTGATGGGCGTATTGAGTCCCATACCTGACTCGAGCCCACCAAATGCAAACAAATGGGATGAAGCGTGTGGGAGGAGTATCGATGAACTAACAGAGAGAGGGTGATACGTTATTAGTGCGGACTATGACTAGAGCAGTTGCGGTTGGTTGGACGAACAGCACCGGCGGCGCTGCTAATCTCCACCTGTGTTACTTCGTACGCAATGAAATTCTTTGGTCCGACAGGAGACTTAATTTGAACTTCCAATAAAAATGATAGTGCGCTAGATGGCATTGCCCAAGAGTGCGCTGCTTCAAGGAGTACTAATTGCACTTATTCTTATATTCATTCGTTTTTGTTCGTTCAAGTTTTTCCGTCTCGTCTTATCGGTATTGCAGCCCGGTCTGAGCCCAGGCACTCTCAAGCACGAGAACCTATCGTAATGTTATCTACCGAAATGTAAAAGTGCAATAATCGGCGCCCTACAAATATCAATACATGCGGATGCAACTGCCGTACTCCTTGAGCATTTGACCCACAACCACCATACCGCCAACAGTAGCCGCTCCATACAAGAAAAAAGCCACAAACAAACCAATTCTGCGACGCTTAGAAGACTGGACCAAATCTGCGACGGAGTTCGAAAGAGCCTCTATAGCCTGATAGCAGTCTGGGCCCAATACAACCCCTGTCACTAGCCATGCCATGGTCCAACTCCGTTGGACGTTGGTGCTTTTTCCATGCTCGAAATGCGATAGCCCACCAATTATGGCGAATGAAAGACAGCCAATCCATGCACTTGCAGCCCGCATGATCAATGTTCGACCCAGCCGATTCATGCCTCCACGCTGTGTGACCGAGCACGGAACTTGCACCATCTTTTGGCCAGTATCTTCTTCTAAACTCTCCCCTGTGAACACGAGGTCCTCGTCTTCATCAGTCTTAAGCGGCTTCAATTCCCATTCAAAAGATTGATTGGTTCCTTTGGAGATGGCCGAGTACGTCAAACGAGAGAGTAGCAGCCGATCCAGCCAGAGTCCCCACCTGAGGGGGACACTGGTTCCTTTGCGGGAGGCTTCGTAGAACTCGGTCGAGCTTTGTTGCTGTCCCTGGGCGGAAGGGCACTGATTCGTGAATTTCCCAACCGTGCCGTCGAAAGCCCCGTTTCGAAGTCTGGCTTCTTCCATAATGCTCGTTTGGACGAGATAGACGTGCGAATAAGTGGGTGTTAAGAATGATCCTAGCAGATTGACAAAGGACATGATCAAGTACGGAGTGACAGTCAACCCGAAAGCGGCATATCCATATCTTTCCAGCTGGTCTCCCCGGGTACGGTACAGCGTAAGGCTTGCGAAGAGAAGCTGATAGATTGAGACCAGGGCGCGCGGAACAGAATATGATGAAGATATGTCGATCGAGGTTTTGTCGGGCGAGTTGCAATAGCACAGATTCGCATCGGGCGGAAGTATCGCAAGCGCGTAACCTTCCGGTAGAGAGCAACGGCCGTGGACCTTGCGACCGTAAAAACTCCAGGCGGATGCTACAGGGAAAAAGCACTCTGCTGGAGATGTCGCCGTGTCCAAGCGAGCGGATACTGCTTCTCCTTCGTCTTGGAGGCTATAATCATCCCCAACCACATTCTTCCCGCCGGTTCTCTCGGGGATCTGCAGAGTCTCCTCACCTTGAAGATTCGACGTATGGGGCAATTCAATACCGTGTATGCGATCATTTGGTTGAGGTTTCCAACGAGATGTACGAACGACCTCAGCAAGCGCACCTGCTTTCAAAGCTGTCTCGAGAGGACTTTTGCGGTGGAGTATTGCGCGTCTTTTTATGGCCTCTATACCTCTGCGCACTCCAGATACAGGATAGAACAAGGTAGATACCATCGAGAGGAATACGGGAATCGGAGCCTCTCCAGGTAAAGAAATCATAGTTGCGACGTGAGCCAAGTAATTGCCCAAGTAGAACACTGCATAATCAGTAGCTTTTGTTGGGGTGCAAAGCAGGTGCGGGTCGCCATGATTTGACGTTCCGTCCGGAACGGTGATGGTAATGTTTTGCAGTGGCGCAGCTAAAACGACTAACGAGAAGGCTAAGACGGGTATGAAAGCCATGATAAGCTTGGCGAAGGGGAAATGCTGACGCTGATGTACTACGGCGTAGTGGAAGTTTTGATGTCCTTCTGCAGACTCAAAAACAGGTTTTCAAGGGGGTTGGGGGCCAATTTCTATAATTAGAGCGATCAACTACACCTAACCCACTCCAGCGGCTTTAATAAGGTAAGTACTTAAGCTTCACAAGACCCTGCTCTAATCGTGTTCATAAAATAACAGCAACAACACGCCCCAGTCTTCCGGCGTCAGAACTTCTTCATTAGATTTATTCATGATTTTGTAATTTAAGGCTCTTCTCAATGTGCACTTAACTATACGAGGATATCCGCCTACTTTCAATGCATCTTTATTCATCACTGCCTTGAACATTACACCGTAGCGATCAATTAACCAGGAAAGCATCTAGCTGATGAGGGAATCTACAAGCCTTTCATTGTCATCTCGGCTGATCAGCCGATGGCACGTCATCGACATCATCGGTGCCCTTTCCTCCTGTCCGTGATCATTCTTCCCAAACAGGCAGCCCCTCAGCACCCATCCGCTTCCTCCGACTTCCAGAAATCCGTTTCGTCATCAAACGGCGGCGGCAGACCTGGTATGTCCAGGTGCGATCCCGCTAGTTCACTAGGTAAGGAAGATACCGAAGAATGGGAACGGGTCGTAAAATTAGGTACATTTTGGCCGTGCGGATCAGCTGATTCCGTGCGACTGACTGGTCTTCGAGAGTTGATTGGATTACGAGCAGCAAGGCTTCCCCCGGGTATCGGAGGAGGACCTGGAGGCTGGGGAGATATATTTGGCGAAGGGCTTGATGGAGACGGGCTTCTCCGCGAAGAAGTCGAATTGATGTTGAGTGCGATAGAGCGCTGTTGGACTGCTCTTCTTTGGCTGCGAGCATTCCTCCGACTCTCTCTCGACTCGTTGATTTCTCTTTCGACGAGGTCGGCTACCAGCTCGCGGAACGGAGACTCATCCTCGGCCTGCACAGGGTTGTGCTTAGCAAGAGATTCTTCAAGCCGAGTGCATGTTCGCGTCATGCACTGAAGGCTTTTCTCCATGGTTTTACTGCTCATGTCAGCATCCCCAGCACATCCATGGTGTCTTGTTTGAAAACTTACAGTCGCTCATTCAACTCGGGAGGTATGACCGCCATCTGGCTCACTTCATTCTTCAGAGCCGCATATATGACGAGACCCATGCACATCTGCACTGTGGCCTTCACTCTCTCTAGCTCGTTCAGAATCTCGTTGATTTCGCTTTTCTGGAAAAGCCACACGCATTGAGCCGCTCGACGCTGCAGCGCGCCAGGGCTGTGCTTCTTGCTCATCGGCCGCAGGCGCTTCTCGAGAATCATCTGAATCTTTTGGAGTAGCAAACTGCTTCTCTTGTGCAGATTTTTGTCGATTTCCAACATCCTCACTTTTGCAGCCATGGGCGACGGGTCATCCTCGAGAGCGTTGTCGAACAGAACCAGGATGTCACCGCAGGTCATTGTGTCAACCTCGACTGCCTCAATCTCTTCTCTGGCGTGCTTGAGAGTTCTTCTGTAATACCTGAGTTTCTTCCCGGCGTGAAGAAAGTCCTTGGAGATGGTGACAAGCGCGGAGGCTCCACCCACAAATGCAAGCGCTTCTGCCATGGCACTTCTGCGTACAGAGCGAATCGTCGCAGGGAAACAGGAAAAAGGGAAACAAGGTAAGAAAGAAACAGGTCGCAGCAAGGCTGGTTGAATTTAGCTACTCTCCGCACTCGAGCACAGCCCGCGAGGCTGAAATGCGTTCAAAGTCATCGCCATAACCCCGCCCGTCGAGGGCAACGATGATAGGGACATTCGAACTGGGGTCGCATGCGCATGACTGCTTCCAGAGGTGAGCGTGGCTGAGCGATAAGCCTCGCCGGTGAGGCTGATGGAGTCATCGGTCGGTTTGTGTTTTGCAATGACGAAATTGGATTCTCAGGGTCATTATCCAAAGCCGGCTCTCAAACACTCAGACAAAGAAATCTGGCGGTAACGGCGCGTTTCAAATTTCATCCAGACGTTCGACGTTGGACATTTTCTTTGGTTGGCCCCTTTCAGGAGGAGTGCGCGATCGGAGGTCCAATAGCCGTTTCGTCGGGTTGAGAGGCTGAGCGCGTTGTCCAACCACGAGGCGACAAGAATTGTCTGCTCATTACTCCGTGAGTACGCTGACAAGCTGTATTAGGTGTGACGGGCGAAGAAGCTGGTCTTTCGCTAGATAGTGCTCCACTCGGAACTCGTTACGGCTCTTTTCGGTTTTGCATTGGTGGCTGCGGTAGTCTGGTGTTCAACTTTAGGATGTGTTACAAAGGAATGAAGAAGCATTCCCCGCCAATGTGAACATCAAAGCTTTGGCCATCAACCAACCCGAGGTGTAGAAGGAACAAACTGCCGGCGATTCAACCCGAACGCCAACGGATTTGGTACCCGAAGGAAGCGTGGAGACGTCGGGAGCAGACGCTTGTTGAACTCAACACCATAAATAAATCGTACGATTCTGAAAATGGCGTTGTTCAACGCGGCTCAACGTCTCTCCCACCAAAAGAATAGCCGCAGTCAACAACTCGCTGATCGTTGCACCTTTTGTTCCAGACACTCTTTCCCCGCCTTCGGCTGTGTCTCGGACCCGTTCGGCAACCGGCTTGCCAGACTTGCCCTGCCTGGTTAGTGTCGGCTTGGCTTGTTGAGTGCTTACTTTTCACCCAAGCTTCGGACTGACCATGCGGCAATGCTGCAGACAGTATACGTATCTACACTCCAAGCGGTAGAGCCTTCAAAGCACATGCTGATTATCCCAAGTCTTCGAGCGCAAGAGTTGTCTTTTCAGCTCAATGACGGCCTCAGTATCACGGAAATAAATCAAGTTGGTATCATAACACTAACAATAAACATGAAAATGTCCCTTCAGCCTTCTTTCGGCTTTCCCAAAACAGCCGTGTCCTCCTAAATGAGCTCGAGAAGCTTAAAGTTTCTTCCACCCTCCGTCACGGCTTCACCGTACATTACTCCATGTAGATATACCTCTCCAATAAGCTCAAAGCAAGGAGTCTTTTCTTCCTCGCTCTCTTCTCCGTCTTCATGGTCCTCGTCTTCACTTTCATCACTGCGAACAATCTCAAAGTCCTCTTCTCCAGTGTCTTCGTCTTCGCTTTTAGATGCGTCTTCATCTTCGTTTTCAGATGTATCTTCATCTTCGCTTCCAGACGTGTCTTCATCTTCGTCTTCTTCTTCGCTTTCATCGTCGGTCTCTTCGCATATCTCACGGACAACATACGGAGTTCGCGCCCCCGCAATCAAGATGATCTTGTCACCCGGCTCCATGGTTTGCGGACCCAATCCGATTCGGCCGTCGGTGGTTCTGAAAAGACTTCTCTTTCGATAGAAGGTATTCATAACCGAGAAGAACTTCTTCCGGTCCTCTATGTCGCTGGTGCAGTCCGGGCCGTGGAATTCACACCACTCAGAAATTTCCGCGGCCTTGAGTTCGTCATCCGTCGGGAGGCAATTCGCCCTGTCTCTGGACCGCATTGCTTTCAGCGATATCATCAAGTCCTCGTTTACCGACTCCTCGTCTTCAAACGTTGCGACGAACTTCTCGTAGAAGTCGGGCGCTTCGGTCAGAGACTGGATCCTTTCCTCACTGTACGTGTACGGTCCATAACAGGCATCTTCGCCACCAAATAAGCAGTGGTGGTGCGATTGAAGCCACGTGCACAAGAAAGTCCGGAATGATTTGATGGCCTCTGCCTGAACTTCTTCGTCCTCGATATCCCACAGCCCATCAACTGTAAGTGTCCGGAGCAAAGCAACCAAAAAAGGATTCGGGCTCTTCTTATCGTCATATTCCAGGCATGCTTCGCAGCAGAAATAAAACAAAAGATGTACATCTGATTCCAAATAGTCAGTGTCTTCCCACTCTCTTTCTGCTTTCTTGACTTCGTCGATCTCGAGTCCTGACACGCGCAGTATGGATTTGCTGTCACCTGGACCGAAGCTTGGAGACAGCGCAGTTGCAGCTTGGAATCTTCTGTTCCAGATACGAGCGGTCAGCAGAGGTGTGCTGAAGTCTGGAACCCATGACGGAAGGCTGGGGTTTCTAGCCAGTGGGCCAACGAAGGGATCTTGCACGTAAGACAAGCCTTCCAGTGGCTCGAGAATTCCAGCGGCGCCGGTATCCGTAGTATAGATGGAAGAATCGCTGGATCCCTCGAGAAAAAGGTATGCCACGTCCGTGTACAGGTCCGATACTGGCACGGAATAGTCGATCTTGATCTGCTTTGAATCAGGCAGAGGAGTTGCGAGACTGAGCAGAGAAAAGACCTTATCTCTTGGGTCCTTGGTTCCAAAGTTCCATGTCTCGGCCAGAAGAAGAGGTAATGGAAGTCGCTCGCCTCGACGGACATGGGGTGCTCCCATCCAGCTCTGTTTGTATATTGGCTCGAGAAGGGCCCACTCGTCTGGGTTGTTGGCTGTTCGTAGTCGAACCACGGCAAGTTTCCAAGCTTCACTTCCATCACCTCCCACATTGTCTTCGGTTTTTGTTCCTTCGTCCATGCGCCAAAACGAAGCGGGATCAAAGTATCCGACATGGAAGAGGAGGCAGAGAAACTGCAGCACCTCCGACCAAGAGAACTCAAACTCTGCTGCAAACATCTTGATTTTCTTTGCCAACGCCAACTCCTGCACGACCCAGGCTCTGGTGAACCACGATCGGGTAAACAAGTGTGTTAT
This sequence comes from Lasiodiplodia gonubiensis, assembly GCA_009829795.1. Classification (NCBI taxonomy): domain Eukaryota; kingdom Fungi; phylum Ascomycota; class Dothideomycetes; order Botryosphaeriales; family Botryosphaeriaceae; genus Lasiodiplodia; species Lasiodiplodia gonubiensis. The sequence continues at coordinate 535,175 of RHKH01000002.1, read as the reverse complement.
CTGAGAAATTTCTTCTCTGGAGAAGATGCCGTCCTCAGGCATTTTTTCGTCGCCCCGGGTGAAGGCGCGCAACGAGCTGCGCCACTTCCGCTTCAAGCTCTCAATATCGTCTGCCTCGCTGATCATGCGCTTCATTGCGACGGTCAGCGATTTGAACTCGTCGTAGTTCCCTCCGGATCGGTCTGAAAAGTTCTTCATATTGCCCAGCCAAACCAAGACGGATTGCGCCTTGCCGTATACCTGCGGCATGATCTTGACCTGCGCGCTGCGTTCCTCCAGATCCTCCTGATTGATGCAGAGCGCGTCGATCCAGAAAAGTTCCTCAGGTGCGTGGTTGCGGTCCCGTTCAGGGCTTTGCAGTACACTCTGGCGAAACTCGGCATCCTGGAGAAATTTGACCGTCTGTTCCCAGTCTTTCCTTTTCGCTTGGAGCGCGTTGGTCGCCGGGATGCGGCCTTCGTCATCCGTCGCATTGATATCCGCACCGGCCCTTACCAAAAGCTCGACAATCTTGTATTCGCCGTTCTCGGCGGCGTAGTGCAGTGGTGTTTCCCCGAACATATCCTTGCTCTCCACGCTTGCTTTTCTCTTCAACAGCGCCCTTACCGCATCCACCCTGCCCCACTCGGCCATGTTGTGAAGCGGCGTCTTGTCGTAGTCCCCCTTCTCCTCGTTCCTGGTGCTCTCGTCCGGGCCCCGTTCGCGCAGCAGCTCTTTCCGCCGGAAACTCGGATCCTCGAGGAACTGCACGACCTTCTTCCACTGGCCGCGCTTGCGGTGCACGGCGCAGTGCAGCGGGGCGCGGCCCTTGGTGTCGTAGACGGCCATGTCGGCGCCGGCGCGCACCAGCTCCTTGACGACCTCGTAATAACCGTTCTCGGCGGCGTAGTGCAGCGGGGTTTCGCCAAAGTAGTCGCGGGCGCCGACGCTGGCGCCGCGCTCGAGCAGCTCGACGACGCAGTCCAGCAGGCCCAGCTCGGCGTAGTAGATGAGGTCGGTCTTGTAAAAGTCGTCCGGGTCGGGCCGGTCGACGCTGTACTGCAGCGCCAGCTGGTCCAGCGCCTGGTACAGGTTCTTGCGCACGTAGCAGAGCCGCCCGCTCACCGCGATCGGCCACTTGCTCGTCGCCCCGTAGCCGTCGGCCGACAGGTCGATCTTGCGCTTCGCCCACTCGGGCTCCGGGCTGTCCCACGTGTACGACAGCGCGCTGTATTCCGGGTTGGACGCCAGGTCGACCGTCTGGATCTCGCACCGGATCAGCCGGTGCCCGCAGAGGGTTGGAAGCACCGCATCTCCGC
>RHKH01000002.1:515965-533702 GCA_009829795.1 Lasiodiplodia gonubiensis | reverse complement strand
TTAAAAAAAAAAAAAAAAAAAAAAAAAGAAAAGGCAGAATGTGACACCAAAGAAATGGAACGTACTCCTTTATAAGGAAATTATGGGGAGACCTATCGTATCAACCCTCACAAAATAATGAGGCGGTGTAAGTAAGCACTTGACCATGTTCTTTTAGCCCCCAAGACGCCCCCACCGTTAGGAGGCTTTGCGTTTGAAAAGAAAGCAGTCCGAGGATCCATATCATGTTGGTTATGAAGCAGAGTTAGTCTCGAATATAGCACCATGTTAGACCTCACCGACCCCCTCCGCAACCGCCCGCTAGAGCTTTCTTAGAAGGGCAAAAGACAACATCTCGGAATGGAGCGAGTCGGCGGTTTCTTACAGAGTCGGTTAGCGCCGGGCCGACCTGCCGAATAACAAAAATTTTCATCGACTCCTCTACAACCAAATGCAGCTTGTTCCAAGGACTTTCCCTTCTGTATCTCGCTCATAGCGCTTGGATTACCAAATCTCATGATGAACTCGGACTTCGTCCACAGAGTTGGCTTTCCGTTCTCAAAGCCATAGATATACAGCCCGCTTTGCTCCTGCTGTCGGGCTCTCAGTCTGGATGAAGTCCACGGATCTGAACGAGTAAGATCTATATACTATAGGTTGGCCGTTGGTTGGCTAGACTTTGGTGTCAGTCTGGTTGGTGGGGTGGCTAGTGGCTAAGGTTTATTAGCCGCTTAAGTAGGTCAGCGTGCTGGGGTTTTGGTATATGTTAGTATATAAGGCATATTAGCACGTACTTTTACGAGTTCGATAGTATATAATAATCCGGTTCAATTCTTAGTTTTCTACTGCGCCGCTTGATCCTCCTGCTAGGTCTATAACACAACCTTAAAATTTCGAGAGCTGTTGATATTGTAATGCATGTCTGAAGTTCATTATTGTAAAATAGCCATCTCTCAATCGATAACTATATATTCTTGGTCTGGATTGTAAGACACGACACTAGAATAGTCTTACCAGGCTATTGCTGGCCAGATACCCTCTTCCTCGCGCCATCCTCGAGCCGTGAAACATCGACAACGGCTCTTTCATGCCGAGCACGGCCAACCTCCCCACCAGCGTCTCGCGCGACAACCTCGAACGCGTAGAGCTTCCCCTCCCTCCCGAGGAAAGTAGCCTCTGCCACGACATTTGCACCCTCCGGAGTCGGCGCAGAGTGTGTCACGTCGATGCGTACTCCGACCGAAAGCTGGCCGGGTGTGATATATGGTTCCAACAGGCGAGCACTTGCTATCTCCATGATTGCAACAAGACGGGAAGTAGCGAAGACTTTCGGGAACCGGTCGTTTTGGTCCGGAGAGATTACGCTCGCCAGGTCTGCTGACGTGACAGGGAATGTGACAGATGTGCGAGCATCTTGCTGGGGCTCTGGCGGCGGCATTGAGGAGAAAGGTTTCGGGGAGAAAAGTCTCGGGGAGAAGATTTTCGGGGCCAATGAAGCGGCTGGAAAAGATGGTCTATGTCTTCGCAAGATTGACCGTAAGAAAAATTCCGCACGGCAATACATTGGCTTCCAAGGTCGCAATCTGTCTTGTTCCAGAACGGATGCTGGTAGACTTTATACTCGAGGCACATACTTCAAAGCATAACCACCTAGTCAGCTCGATAATCTACCCCGCTCGATAGTTCAATTATCAGAGATTCTCCACATTTACTTCATCGATTTTTCAGGAACTGTGGATTTATCTTGTTATTTGTAGAATGTCTTATCATTCTCAGTAACCATGTCCGGCAAGGGATACGTAGAAGCCAGAACTTTTAGCGTTCCCGAATCGCCCGTTAGGCGGGGTAGAGCAAACCTACCATGAAATTTTAGCGCTCCCGAGCTTCCCGGGCCCCCGCCAAGATTATGAGTGGAGTCTTGTCATAGCAGATCTCACCGAGATTCCGTCCATGTGCCTCGGTCGCACTCTTGAACACATCCATTGGTCCGCCTCGGACACTACTAATAGGGCCATTCAAGTATCTGAGAGCAAATTCAGCAGATCCAATTATCCCCCATGGCGTCGGACTTGTTTCCAGGCTTCTCATCTCAATACATCACTACTTCGTTGGGCACGCGTTTGTTCGTGCGGGTGCGAGAAGACACGCCGCCCAAACCACCAATTCTTTTGTTGCACGGTTTCCCCCAGACCCATGTGGAATTTCATAAAATAACCCCTCTTCTGCTTCCGTACTTCACCATCATTCTTCTCGACCTCCGTGGCTACGGTGCCTCGGCCGCTGTGCCCAATAGCGTCAATGGATCCAAATACTCCAAGCGCCTGATGGGTCAAGACTGCCTCTCCGTCATGGAGAAGGTCGGCTTCGGACATCAGAAATTCAGCGTCGTAGGCCACGACCGCGGCGCTAGGGTTGCATACCGGATGGCGTTCGACATGCCCGACAAGATCGACAAGATCGTGGTGGTGGACATCATTCCCACCGCTTCGATGTTTCGCGGATTTGGAGAGATGGAGGCGGGTATGAGAGCATATCATTGGCTCTTTCTCGCACAACCGGCGCCGTTTCCCGAGCACATGATTGCGGCCGCAGAGAAGGGCAGGTTGTTCCTTGAGCATACGCTAGCAACGTGGACTGCGACAAATGATCTCCGGAGCTTCGATACGAGGGCAATGGAAGCGTACAGGGAGGCTTATTGCAACGAAGAAAAGATCCACGTCACATGCGAGGATTACCGGGCAGGTGCATTCCTGGATCGAGTCTATGATGAGGAGGACCTAGAGGGAGGGAGGAAAATTACCCTGCCTGTGCTGACGGTGTGGGGACGAAGGGGCCTCTTTGCAGAAGCCATGGAAAGTCGAGCTGAGGGCCCACTAGAAGTCTGGCAAAGGTATGCAAGTGATGTCCAGGGCAAGTCACTGGACTGTGGTCATTTCGTCCCGGAAGAGAGACCAGAGGAGCTTGGAAGAGAAATTATAGATTTTCTCACAAAGACGTGAGTGAAGCTGGTATATATCTGCCAAGGTCCCCTTGTTTTTCAGGCAGCAGTTTACTATCCACTACACTCTCTTGAATGTTCCACCGGAGAAGGGGAGGACATCTGATGATGCAAGAGGTGGAATGATGCGTCGATGACCTTCAATTAAAGTGTTGTTTGTAGGGAGTTCTCTACTCCGTGGCTTCGGCTCTGTTTATAAACCGGTTTGTTTCTTTTGCAAAGCTTAGTACGGCACGAGAGGGCGTTGCACAATGATTGAGCTGTCTATATAGGATCCTGTCAGCTTAAAATAATCCACAAGAAAGCTAGTAGAAAATTACGCGCAGCTGCTTATGCACTTATGCCGTGGCGTACCCGCTCGCCGCATAGCTTCAGGAGTGTGACCAAAGACAATCCTATTAAACACTTCAGAATGGTAGCGTCCTGAAGGCGGATGGTGCCAGCCCAGATGCCTGAACCCATCGGTACGTCCAGGCTCGATTTTCTTGGGCCATTACTCAGTAAGTTTTCGCCGTCCGGAAACTGGGCGACGATAAAAGTGTGAAAGCAGAAGTCAGAATCCGGGTTGCGCACCACAGTTTCTCCCGGTGGCCACAAGGCCTGCTTTTCGGCCGACAGCTTGTGCGCTGTTGGGAAAGGGCATCATCGGTTCGAGGAAGTGCGTGACATGGAGCGAGTAAAATCAGCGCTTTGCTGTGGGCCGACTGTCGGCTTTTCAGGACGAGCAGAGTGAGAGAGGGGAAGAGTGATGTCAAATAGCATGTCAGTAAAAAGGTGGCTGGGATCCGTGAGGGCGGTTAGCAAGCGAGCGGGATGACGAGTATTGGAATAGTAAGCCGGGAGGATGAACGATAAAAAAACGTCGCTTAGTGCAGCCAAAAAAGACTTAATACGCATGCCTTAGCTCCCTGTTTAGACCTCACAGGACTCCTCTGAACCCGCCCGCTGGAGCTTTCTTAGAAGGGCAAAAAGACGACATCTCGGATGGGAGATTCGCGAGCGAGCCGGCAGTGTCGGATGAACGTCGGTCCGAGATACAGAATTGGTTAGCGCCGGGCCGACGTGCCGAGCCGATCTGCCGAACAGCAAAAATTTGCATCATCTGACCCGAACAGCCACTCCTCCACAACAAACTGCAGCTTGTTCCAACGGCAAAAAGATATTCGTTGACTCTCCGACGGGGAATCGAACCCCGGTCTCCCGCGCTTGCTAGAGCAGATGCTTTGACAAGCGGAAATCATCACCACTAGACCATCGAAGATATTCAGCAGATGTCTGCTGGATGGTTGATAGAATCTTGGACCTGCGTAGTATATATACCACATTATTTCGCAGCCGATAGCGTCTGGTACTAGATGAATTCGCCCTGGCCTATAATGCACGGTAATGTTAAACTGAGATAAGTATGGCGACGCGTTGACCAGGCGCAATTTCAGCCTGTCAGCGCTCGTAGTGGATTGTGTGTTAGAATGCTTAGAGATGAATTCCGTTGCACGGTGATCGGTGAAGAAAACCGGATGGATCCAAGCTCCTACCTCGATTATATAACTATTCCTCAGCTCTTTTTTAGATATATAACATATATGGGTGTCTGAAGCTATCGTCCGGACGAGAATGTCAAATTAAAAATTCTACATATGCGTCCGGACGATAGCTTCAGACACCCATATATGTTATATATCTAAAAAAGATCCGAGGAATAGTTACGTCTGAAGCCCTACTACGTTCCCGCCAGCCGTCGGCTACAGGACGAGACTGTAACTGAAAGGGATATACCAAGCTTATTCTTTTATTTATCCTGTCCTACAGAGTAGATCACTGTAGCTTTTTGGCGAACAATCAGCCTGGCTTTCACGTCGGTGCCGGCTCAGGCACCTCAATTACCTCAATCACCTCAATCGACGCTGGCTCCGTAGGGAGACTCTGGTCCTCAACCGTATAGCCCTCCCCGTCCTCGTCCTCTTTTTCTCCATCTTCCTTGCTCCTGTTCTTATACATCCACCAACCACTCAACGGCTGCACAGTATTACGCCGTTCCTCCTCCACCCGCCCATCTCCACGTCCCTGCCCGAAAGCCCGAATGCCCACCGATCCAGCGACCATGGTCATCTCGCACTGATTTCCGTTATCATCCAGCATCACCGGCACGCTCGAGAACCCGGCGGGAACGGCGTCCGTGTCGACGGTGTGGTAATCGACGCCATCGAGGGCGTACACGCCGCGCTCTCCCCAGCTCCGCTGCCGCACCCGCTTCGCCCTGCCCTCTTCGTCCCAGAAGCAGAAGGCCGGCAGCCAGCCGGAGATGTAGTCGGTGCCGCTGACCTCGCGGTTGTAGTGGGCGATGGAGTTCCAGAAGTCGACGACGTCGGGCGCGGACGGGTCCTCGAAAGAGCGGACCATGCGGCGGAGGACGGGCCGCAGGAGCTCCGCGAAGCGGCGGGGTTCGTCGCCGAGCTGGTCCAGCTTGTCGAGGCGTGCGAGGATCTGCTTCCAGTCGTGGACGTCGCCCAGCAGCGTGACCGAGGGGATGCCGCAGGCCAGGGTCATCTTGAACTCGAAGTACTTCTGCATGGCGCCCATGAACAGGATGGAGCCGACGACGCGGTCCTCTTCGGTCGTGGTGCTGAACGCCGGCATTACCCACTCCCGCAGCTCGGGATCGACCACGTTCTTCGCGATCAGGTGCGTCATGCATTGCGCCAGCGCGCCGAAGTCGACGGTGCCCTCGGTGCCGGCCGAGACGACTTCCAGCTCTTTCTTGCCCTCGTGCGCGACGAAGAATGACCGGAGCTCCTCTGCGTTGGCGTTGATGAAGAAGCTGAGCTGGTTGAGGATGGAAAACCAGACATCCTCCGGGCGAATGACCAGGTGGTGGTGGTTGCTGTAGGCGTGGTAGGCGGTCCAGAAGAAGCCGTTGCGGGACGCCGAGACGTGATTCTCGCGCAGTTTCTCACCGCTGAAGGAGCTTTGGATTATCCTCTCGCTCCGGGCGGATTGTTTGGGGCATGACTCCTTGAGGAGTCCCTCGGGCGACGTGATGCCTGGACTCTTCCACCCACTTGCATCATGGTCTGCGATCTTCAAGGTAACGGGCATAGTGGAATGATACCAATGATGAAGCTCTTCAGTCTGTCTTGTACCTCCCTGGAGTTCCTGGATAGGTGCTGTTTTGTTTGAACGTGGGGTCAAGTCAAGGGTTGATGTGAGCCGTTCAGCTGCCTAGCGCGCCCTAGAGAAAAGCCCCGCCGATCGAAATGTCTGTCAAGGCGTGGAATCCACATACGTCATGTGTCACGTCACAAACGCTAGAGTGTGGACTGCTTGCAGCTTTAGGTATCGAATTCTGGTCTGCTGTGCTCTCAACTACCGCAACTTTCTTCGCATGCATAGAGCCTTGAGCTGGTATTCTAGCATCTTGAGAATCATCAGTATCTTTAACACCATCCTGTAGTCTTAAAAACACTGTTGTAGAGCTGAATGATTGCGGCGCGTTATCGGCTCGACACAAGAGGCTGTGCAACGCGACACGGCAGCGGTTAGAGTTATTACTCACACAGTAGCGCCAGCGCCCTATACTAGGCTAAAAATCTTAATTTACAAGTAATCAGGGCACTGCATAGAGTCGGGTTGTGGATGTGCCGGCTAGCCGCCCGCGCGAACCATGGGTACCGACATAAACTCAAATATAAGAAAACGGACATGTTCTCTTCAACCGAAAGAATTGTATTCACGTAGATGTGGAGGGCGGAGAAGCGCCGTTAGGCCGCAGTGGGCAGTGCGTTGCTGGGGGAAAGCTGCAGGCGCCTTGATTTGGGGTCCGAGCCTCGGTCAAGTTCGAACGTCTTGGAGCATGTGTACGTGCATGAGACAAGGGGGTCTTTGCAGAAGCGAACGGGAGGAGGCGAGGTTGGGAAAGCGGGGGATGTGAGGCGTTGAGCGCGGCTGGATCCAGGCGCCGTCAGCTGTCAGCAGCCCGTCAGGCATCCAGCTTGGCGGAACGATGCCTGATGACTAAGGAGGGGGCCGCTGGGTGGGAAGCTGGCGGACCTTTTTTCTGTCCGCCCTCTCGGAGTTCATCCGAGCGAGATTTAATCTATCTTCCCGACTATGCTTGTACATAGAGCCAAGCCAAGCGGTTGCTGTATTTGGAATGTGCTTTCGTCCCCGATTCACCCCCATCTCACGGCCGACACGCCTTGGCTGGCTGGCCGAGGTATCCGAAGATTAATAATTGTTTCACGATCCGTCCGACAACTTTCACCCTTCTAAAATCAACAGCGCTCTTGGCATATGACCGTCGCTCTTGGGCCCGAGGGGCTGGAAACTATTCGAACCCCCCTGGTCCATTGGTACGTTTATTCGAACTCTGGGGGGCGACATTTACCGAGACCACCGGCAAGCCGCCGACCCAACCGTCACATTTTCCCGTCCGCCACAGCCGAGAAACCTTGTTCTTCGGCCTCCTCGGTTGTTTTATCCTATTCTGCCTTGCCCTTACCCGTAATGCTTCATCTGTTAGTGGTTCTCGTTTCAGCACGGGGTTGCACTGGCGATCCACCGCAACCTTTTGGTCAATCATGACCCTCCATGCCTCTATCGATTTTCCCCTGGTCATACCACACCCATCCGTGACCCTTCTGCATGCCAAAACTTAAATCTCAGCTGAATAGCCGTCATGTGGTCTCAATAGCCGCCCCTGCGTTTCAATAGTTGGCTTCCCGCGCTTTCGGGACTTGGAATGTCCGTATAGACCGACCATAGAGAAAAAGCACGCAAGAACCCATACTTCCGGCAGCTACCCGCGTCCTGGTAACCCATACGTCACCTGCAGCTGCTCGTGTATATGACGTGGAAAGACTCGTATTCGCTCGCATTCTGGCTTTACCGTTCCGACTAACTTGCATAGATGGCTTGCTCGTGCATTAGCATGAACACTATAGTTGGTTAGCAAGGGGGAAATCTCCCTCTTGTCTGCATTCCTCCTATGTTCTCACTATTGGGACATCGTACTTGCGATTTTTGGCCTTCGTCACCTACGAAGTGATTAGTACACATTCGTATAGCTTCTTTGCTTTGCTTTCATGCGTAAGATATTGTTTTTCGCTCAGAAATATGACTATAAGGATATATCTCGTAGAGTAAAAAATAGAAACGCAGCCTCGGATAATGAGGACTAGGTGGATGAGAATCCCGTAACATCGACCCAGTTTCCAGCAGAGTAGGGGAAAAAAGGACTAAAAATCAGAACGCCAACCGTCTTAGTGCTCCCCGTACCCAGTTCGTCCTATGAGACGTAAACAGTCCTTCTTCGCCGATGCCAGATCCGTGATACCGTCCATCTTCCGTGATCCCAAGTATTAGTTTCAACGCCGATAACGCAATCGCCGCTTTTATAGACAAAAATGAAAAGGAAAACCTCGTAGACGAGCTCGTGTCGTGGTACCGAAAGCACGCTGCCGCAGAATGGTCCCGCCAAGAGCGTGCGAGACAGCCAACGCCAAATATAAGACAACCGAAAAGGGGGCAGTGAACGGAAAGGTAGTACCCGTCATCCAACCTGCACTGGAAAGAAGGCAAAGAGACATCTTCGATCACCTCCTCATCGCCTCGGCCCATACGCCCTCCCCATCACCTCTTGCGTCTCTGTCGGGGCTCGCCGGCAGATCCACCATTCTGAAAACCTCCCTTCCGCCCGCCTCGTGCACCTGTCTGCCGACGTCCCCGTCAACGCCCGCGTCGGCCTCGAAGATGTTGCCCCAGCCCTGGAATCCTGCCGGCGGCGGGGCATCGAGTTCGCTCAAGGCCGTGTTGGCGTACCAGTCGTTCACACCACATGTGCCTCCTACAACCGTGGGACTGCTGACGTACGATGACGAAGCTGATGGCGACGATGGCCACGTGTTGTTACCGTTCGCCCAGCTGTGGCAGTCTCGTTGCTGGCCCTCTTGGAGATGGTGATGTTGAAGCTGCTCTCGTGGTGCAGACGTGACGCTGACGCCGCCGTGCAAGGTGCCGACGCCTGAGTGAGTATGGAGAGACCTGGATGCGCGCGATGCTATCATGCCATTCGTGCTGAATACGACCTCGCCGCGGCCATTCGGCACGACTTCCTCCCAGCGGGCGCCTTGATACGTCGCGCGGGATCTCGCCGAAACGGGCGAGGTAGGTAGGGATGAGGCTACAGTTGAGGAGGTAGTGGTGGTGGTAGTCATCATAGAAAGGTGGGGATTAGGTTGGTTGAAGAGCGTCGGGTCTTTTTCGTCCGTGTTGTACTGGCGGTGGAGCGAAGAATGGTGGGACGGTTTGGGTGATGGAACGGGGCTAATTAGGTTTTCGTAGTTTGCTGGGAGCTCGTAGACGGGGCCGCAGGGCTGCTGGCCATTGTGAAAGTACGTTCCGTGATGGTGGGCAGCACAGCGCGCTTCCATGGGGGATTCCAACTCGGCTGGGGTTCTGTTGTCGTTGAAATTTGCCGTCTGAGTGTTTGCTTGTCCGCAAATGGAATCCGAATTGCTGTTGGTCATTGGGTTTAGGACGGTTCGAGAATCCGGTGATCCGTTGAACCGCTGGCGATTGTTATCGGCTGGAGGCTCTCCCGCCTCGAGTGCCGCTAGCCGCTGCCGATCGTGCTTGCATTTTCTGCGATACCGCCGGAAAAGTAGTGCTAATGCTACTAGCACAATCGTCGCTGAGAAGATTCCTCCTGCAAGGCTGATGCCGATAATGGCCGGAGTCGAAAGACCGCTGCTCCCGCCTCCACCACTCCCGTCGGACGTTGAATCATCTACCTATAATACGTTAGTAATCGAGCGGGCTTCCTTATAATATGCCTGGATCCGTGGTAGTGTGGGCTGAATAGAGGAAAGTCTTGTATGCACAGAAACAGCTGCTTCGCAAAGATGGCTGGTGAATGAGTTTTCATTCAAATGGCCTTTTTGTGTGCATCCACCAGACGAATAGTCAAGAGACTTACCGCAGGTGCATTCGGCGGCAGGGCCACGTTCTCGGCCACCTGTTCCAACGTCCAATAGTGGCCAGCGTAATCCTCATCGTTGCTCATAAACGCCTCGTACGAGCCCTCGTAGAGATCAAGAAACCAGCCAGCGCCAGTCCAGTCATTCGACAATCTCACAGTGCCGTTCACGGGCTCAAGGTTCCAGTACTGTCCGGCATAGTAGCCGAATGGCGTTAGGTGCGGCACGGTCTTTTGGGCGTTGTAGACATCGAGACAGTAGGTCTGGTCGTGGACGGCGGCGCACAGGTTGAAGCTCCCGGAATTGTCGCTGGTGCGGAACTGGAACTCGAGCGGGGTGATGTCGCTGGAGTTGGCTTTGGCGCACAGCTGGAGGTCTGGCACGCCCGGCTCGAGGGCTAGAGCCCCATTGCTCCACGAATTGACCAGCTTATACGTCGCGGTGCTCGAGATGTCGGCGGTTGACGAGATGTTCAGGGACATAGTGCTGCTGAGCGGTCGAGTCGCTGCATAGCGTGGTGGGATGAGAATGTGGGGGTTCGGGCGGAGGGGGTCCGGCCTAGTAAAGGGCTTCTAACGTCTGGCGAACAAGCTTCCTCCGCTCTAGACATTGCGTGTTAGACCGGGGCGCGGGCGGACGGGTTCGTCGGGCAGCAGCTTGGCGGCGCGCAGTGCAACGCGGCGCACCCGGACCCATGATTCAACAAAGGTTATCAGATTTTCATCAAAACTCAGTGGAGGAAGCAGGCGAGCACGCTGGTTGGGCCGCGGCAACGAAAGCCTTACCTCGCTCGGACCGGCAGGTAACCGGTTGTGGAAGTGACAGGGATGCGAGCCATACTGCAAAGGGCAAAAAAGGGGATCGGGAACGCCTCCATGCTGCTTGGATCGCGCAACGTCGAGGCTAGACGCCTTAAAGTTTTGGCCAGTGTATGATCGTGACTCGCCGCTCGGCTGGCCTCTCGGTCGCATGCTCAGGGGATGCGCCACGAGGCTCCTCGTGCGGACGCGGTCCGACTCGACCCATTGGATCCCGCAGAGCCAAGCCTCGAAGCCGCTACCTTCCGCCACATCGAAGCAAATCTGTTTGAGGATTGCGTCTGCTCCCCGGGGCCTAGAATGAACGGCGTCTTGGAATGATTGCACCTGTCTTCCGAGCGCTGCATCCTTCGTCGCTGTCGATCTGCTGGTCCATGAAATGCCGCAATTTTGCTGAACTTTGCCAGCCGGCTGTGATATGGTTGCTTTTGACGGATCCACGGAAGCCGCTCTGTCCCCGGGGGTAACCTTAAAGCCGCCCGTCCGCCGTCCGTGCTCGCCGAGAAGACTGAAGGGAATTGAATCACTTCTCCTCGATCGTACCATTTCAAACGAGTCGCTCGAGAGACGCCTGCTGGCAAATTCGCCCTTTTTTTTGCCGCTTCTTTTTTTCTTCTAGTGCCGCCGCCATCGCTTCCGCGTGCGATCCACCGTGCCTTGTACTTAGCCTCATGACGCCTTGCCCTCGGATACCGTTGTGGCCCTGCGCGCACAATTCCGACCTGGCCCATGTGCATCCCATGCTTTTGATCGGCCTTCGCAAGCAAATAGGGCCCCCCGTTAATCCCAGCTCCCGCTACAGTCAGCCAAATGCCAGCTCGAGCACATCGATAGTAAGCCAAATTGCGGCCAAGCTTCATTTCACTCTGATCAACTGCTGCTCTCATCACGGCTGAGCCTCGCATCACACTCGCTCTGCCGCGCGCATCCCCGCTCCACTCTCGTCTTCATCCTCGGGTATGCCCATCGCCGCCCTCATCCCCAACATCCACATCTCGATACTCGTCCCCGCCTCCATGAATCGCGCGTAATCTGAGGTAATGTCACGGCCGATCTGCTGCTTCGCCACGAGGCCCGTCTCGAGGGCCGAGACGTGGCCTTCGCCGTCACCAGCCAGCCACTGCCCGCTAGAATCAACGGCGCCGGTATCAAGGCCCGGCCCGGGCGAAGGAAAGGAAGGCCACGAGGAAGCAACGGCAGTAGAAGCAGAAGCGCTCCCTCCTCCTTTCGCCACTTCCTCAGCGCAATCGATCCAGAGGCCGTGCCGACGACAGAATCTCAGTAGAGCCGCCCAGCACGGGTCCGTCGCCAGTACGTGCGGATTGCCAATGACGATTAGCCCTTCCCTGGCACGGGTCAACGCGACGTTGAGCCGCTTGTGCTCATTCACCAAGCCCCAGCCACGCTCCGCATCCGAGACGAGGTGGCGGCTCCGCGTCCGCGTGGTGCAGACGATGACGGCGCGCGCCTCCAGACCCTGGAACGCCTCCGTCGGTCCAATGTTGACGCCGCGCATGCCGTATGGCCATCTGCGCATCATGGACCGCAGCAGCCGCACCTGAGTGTCGAACGGGCTCATGACGCATATGTCGCGCTCGTCCTGGATGAGGCCGGATTGCATGAGCGATTGCGCCGTGGCGCAGGCCTCGCGCGCCTCGCCCATGTTGTACCAGCCGCCACCGTCATCTACGCCCGCCATCTCGTCGACCGCCGCCGTAGCCTTGAACAGCACGGGCCAGCGGCGGCCGCGCCAGCCCGTCCACGCGTGGAGAGAGGCCGTGCCGCGGGCTTCTGGAACCAGGGTGTCGTGGTAGAAGAGCGCGCTGGGGATGGCCAAGATGGCTGGGTGTGAGCGGTAATTGCGCACAAGGTTCGAGAAGGGCGGTCGAGTGATGGGGAGCATCGTCTTGTCTAGCGGCTTGGCTGGCGCTCCTTCCATCGACTTATTGCGGGCCAGAGGATGATCCTTGTATAACGGTGTATTAAACAGTCTTTCGAAGAGACTGATCCTCAATGCTGCCGTCTTCGCGCGTGGTCCGAGCTGCATCAGATCGCCTGCCATCACGAAGAGTGAGTTAGCAATAAGAGCTTCTCTGAAGCGAGGCGGGGCCACGACGCTGATAGGAATTGCGGCTTCGGGCTTCGTAGCTTGTGCCGCCTCGTCCATCACAAGTCCATCCCAGTGAAGTCTTATCTCCGTCGGCACTTCATCGTGTACCGTAGTCCTGATACCATACTCAAGTGCGAACAAGTCACAGTTCGTAAGCCTTGCTGAGACTAGCATAGCCGCATCCCTACAGGTAATGACGACGACCTTGTAGCCCATCAACTGAAAAAAGGGGGGCAAGCAGAAATGATCGCCGTCAATCCAGCAGTGGTGCATAAGGCTTTGGGGCACCTCAGCGAAGTTTCTAGTAGATGAATTGAGCCTTATGAATTCCCCAAGCTTCAAATGCTGGCCGAGATGCTCTGCGAGGCTATCTGCTGCAGGATCAGATGGTGCGCAGAGCAGAATATGCGAGACATGCCGTGTGCTTGAAACCAGTTGTAGCACGCATTCGACCTGGAACAGTGTGAGCAATCATTGTCGGAAAAAGTCAAAAGGGAATAGGCATCCTCCTTAGGGTTTTGTGATAAGCAAGCGGGTCGTTAAGTCTCTCAGTAAGGCTTCAAGCCCAAAAAGCAAAAGGAAATAGGGGGTCGGATAGCAATCCGAAGGAGCGCATGTCTCGCCTCGCTTTGGGAAAGGAAATGTGGAGGTCGATTTTCCCCACACCGTTGGGCATTTGAGCGCAATATGATCGGAAATGAATGGAGCACAGCAAGCATCAGAAAGTCCAACTCACAATAGTCTTAGTCTTTCCTGTTCCAGGTGGACCATCGATCAGAAAAGGCACTTCGCCATAGTTCTGCTGGCACACAGAGTCCACCGCTTTTTGCTGCTCGAAATTTAGCTCCTTGTCGAAGTACTGTCGCTCGGCTAGACGGGTGAGATTCGTCTGTAAAGCTCCATCTATGTTTTCTGGAAACAGCATTCGACGTATCCAAGCGTTTCGTTCTGATTCATGCACACCCGATCCTATGTATTTGAGCCCTTCAAGATCATCCGTGCGCTTGCATGACTGTATTAAGCTTCCATTAGTTGACGTTGGTGTCGTTTGGTCAAACAAATCTTGAATCAGTGCGAGCGAGAGCTGTTGAGCCTCAAATCACTCGAGGGACAACTTGAAAGACACGTTGAAGTCCGAGCTGAAAGGCTTTAAGCATCCGCAGTGATTGATTCGAAGCATCACCGTCTCCTTTCCTTTGTCAATTGAGTGTACACGTGCATCGAATTGAAACCCTGTGAAGCCGATTTGCCGGCTGGGCTCGTTTACAATGAGTTGCCGCAGTGACAGAACGTCCTCGAGCTCGATTGGGGGGCTGTTCTCGCGGAGTCCTGGTATGTGTAGTATGCCACGCCTAGATCCATCCTTGTGATCAAATATGGACATGGTGACTTTGTACAGAGAACGGCTCGCAATGTCCCTACCAAGGGCCAATATTTCGTCCTTAAGGCACCGGTAGAGGTATATGAGGTGCGTATCATTAGTGTGTCTCTGTAGTAGATTATCAGCGACCGGGCGACGGTGAAGAAACAAAAGTGGTATGAAGCCGGCCGCGTAGGCTTCGTAATCGACGGCATGACTTGGGTCAGTTCCAAGCACGACAGCATGCTGGAGGTTGACTGAGCGAAGGTTGTCCGGGACAAAGGTGCGGGCGTAAACATCGAAAGAATGTAATGACCCCATGGCGACGGTAACCGTGTCGGTGATACCGAACGAGCTGTGTAAAATGTGGTCGCGAGGGGGAGTTAATCGCAATAGTAGATTTTGTCCTGATACGAATACGGCGCAGGGGGATGGTGTACAACTGCGGAAAAGTCCTGTGAGAGTTGTTGAGCACGGCAGAATCTTCTTGGAAGGCCGACTGTGACGGTGAGCTGGAGTAGGGAGGCGCAAACGGAGCGGTTGCTTCAAGCGGCTGATGACGCAACCGTGCGAGTCATTCAACTCTTCGGGAGCGAGTCACATTACTCAAAAAAGTAATCTTGAATTTTCGTCGCCAGGCAGCTAAACACCACCCTCCACTTTCGCCAGCGGTGACAAGACGAAAACGTCCGGATACCCTTGATCGCTCTCGCAAAAGAAGCTCTTTGATGAAATCTTCTCCGCACATTTTCCAGCCCCAGCCAAAGAACACCCAGCTTCAAACCGACAAAAACTCGCAACCATGCCTTCCAAGCCGGCCTCGACGCGCGACGACCTCACAGCGCTCATCGAGCTCACCACCTCGACCTCGGCGCTGCTCGCCCAATTCCTCATCACCCTGTCCCCATCGTCAGCCGCCTCCCGAACGGAGGACCCCGTCGAGCTGCCCGACACGACCAGCATAACGAACCCGCTCTCGCTCCTCGCCGACGCGGCCAAGCTGCTCAAAGCGCACACGACCAAGCTCTCCCTCCTGCTCATCAACGACCCCTTCACCGCGACCGCCATCGCCAAAGTCCTGCGCGAGATGAGTGCCGCCGTGCTGCCGGCCATGATAGGCGGCGCGCAGGCCGTCGCGCAGGCGCAAGAGCAGAAGCGCGCATTCCCGGCCGTCGTGGAGAGGGAGGTCCGGGCGCGCGTGAGGAGAATCGTGAGCGCGGTGGCCGAGGAGGTCGTCGAGGTGCGGGGGAGGGCCGAGGCGGTCATGGCGGAGGGCGAGGACAAGAAGAAGAAGGCCGGGAAGAAGGTGGATGGTGGCAGGGATGCGTTGAGCAGTACGGGCTTGGTGTGGGAGGCGTGTGATGCCCTGATCGAGGTCAAGGAGAAGGGCGTGGTTGGGGTGGTGGTCGGGAAGGTGGAGGGGTGGAGGGCAACGTTGTTGGACGCGGTCGAGGAGTTGAAGGAGTGGGGAGAGGAAGGGGAGGATGACGACGATGAGGATGATCTGGACGACAGCGGAGATGAGGCTGACAGTGTGGAGGACATGTTCAGCGGCGGTGACAAGCTGGGCAAGGGCAACGAGGAGCTGAGGGCACAGCTGGAGGCGTCGCTCAAGAAGGCCAAGACAATAACTGTGCTGTACCAAGCACTGGTCAAGCGTAGGCTGAAGACGTATCGTGGTGACGATGCGAGTGTCGAGACTTTGGACAAACTGCTGGACATCTTACAATCGATCCCGGACTCCGTCGACGAAATGGCGAGCGCCTACTACGATCTCGATGGCGAAGCAGCGAAGAAGGTCTTTACGAAGATCAGTACAGATGCAGCCCGCGCATCGGAGCTGGTCAAGCAGAGCTGGGACGGCAAGGATGACGAGTTCACAGCTTGGGCAGCCAAGTTCCAGGACGCCATCAACGCTTGAGTATTACGCTATCGAGTGCTCGCTAGTCCCCAAAACAACACAAACTTGCTTTTCCAACGCCATCATTCAAACGAAACTTCTCCGCTTCCCCATCAGGATCTGATCAGATAGTGGCAACGAAGTAACCCAGGCCTATCGCAACAACCAGACCAAAATTCTCTCCAAGCCTATCCACAGTCCCTGCATTCGCGGTGCTTGACGAACTCGCCGAGCTAGCTGTTCCCGAGGCGCTGTTTGTAGAAGAATCACTGTCAGCCGTCTCAGTTTTAGTGGAAGAAGCTGTCTTGGTGGAGGAGGTTGTAGAGGTGATGGTGGAGGAGGCAGCAGCTGAAGACGACGTCATCAGTGCAGTCGCGTTGCTTGATGAATGCGGGGTGGTCATGAAGGCGCTCGTAGTGTTGTTGGAGGGTGCGGAGATGCCGCTGATAGATGAGGTGGTGGGGACTGACGAGGACCCTGCTGAGGCGGTTCCGGTCGAGGTCGCGGCGGCTGAGGATGAGGAGCTGGAGAGCTGCTCACAGATCCCGTTTGAGACTTGTTGCGTCTCTGCGTTCATTGTGTCAGCAGCTTTAGTGGAGAAGGGCCGTGGATGGCTATCACTTACTCAGTGCATCCTCAACCGAGCATGCGTCCGTCACGCAGCCAGTGATCTTGTCGGTGAGCTCAGAGGCCTTGGCGCACTGGCATGTCTGGTCGGTCACGGTACAGCCAACTTGAGGCGCGCCGGTCTCGAAGCAGGAAATCTACAAGAGTCAGCATGAGAGGTCTGGCTCGGAATCATCGAGAACTTACGGCGCAGCTGGGAATGTCGGCAGCGGTGTAGGCAGCAGACGTAAAAGATGCCGAAACGGCAACGATGGCAGCGTAGGAGAACTTCATTGTCGGACGATTTTTCAGGGTAGGGATGGATGCGTAGGTGTTGTTGGAGGTAATCAAAAGTAGTTTGCTGGTGGAAAGGTTCTCTTATTAAAAACGGCGAAGGCTGGGCTTTTGCGCGGCGGGCGATGGCAGGAACGATTGTGAGATGTGAACAGTCGCAGCTTCTCGGCGCGGCGTGACACTCGAACAGGCAAAACGAGCGTTCGCAGGAGAGAAAAGAAATTCGGCTACCCCACAAAACACAGAAGGTCGCAGATGAGCTTGTTGCTTGAGGTGACTGGGTCGTCTTCCAGCGATGTACGAGATAAATAAGTACACAGGCTTCCCGAGCTGACTACCCAATTTGATCGCATCCCAACAACCGCAGCCGGAGTGGCAGATAATTGTATGTACGAATGTATTGGAGGCGTCCCAGCCCAGCGGTTTACTCAAGGCTGAAAGTCTTCTTGTGGCGAGATTTCCGGGATCTGGGGGTTGAAACATAGTGTTGCACGGCAGATGGCAATGGCGGTGGCTCCGTTGTGTCACGGGAGACACCCGATTCGCAGCGGGCGGAGAGAAAGGGGCCGTCGGCGGAAAGAGCAGGGAGGACCTGCAAGCAGCCGGAAACTGAAGATTCCCAATCTCTTGTGCGTTCTCGTGTTTATTGGCGTTGCTTTTGCCTCAACGGCCGTTTGGTGGAGACTGCTCCGCACCCG
>RHKH01000002.1:503308-515814 GCA_009829795.1 Lasiodiplodia gonubiensis | reverse complement strand
AAAAAAAAAAAAAAAAAAAAAAAAAGCCACAGAAGACGAGCATGACCGGGGATGGCGCAGCTGCAGCTCCTTCACTTGCCGCGTCCTTCCAGCTTCCCTACCTCGTACCTGCCATCATGCATTTATTTGGCGGTATTCTCGGCTCCATATCCCGGCCCGCACTGCATTGTCCTTCCCCTTTCTCTCCTGCGCCTCCAAGCCCCAGCTCGCCATCATGGCTCTACTGCGGAGGAATCCATTTATTGCTCGCATTCCAGCCACTGGAACAGACGATGATGGAGAGACTAAATAGTGAGTCGGTCTTTTTGCGAGATTTTTGTGACAGGTCGGTGAGGTCTATGCATGCATCATGCGCGTGGGGCACGGAAAAAGCAACTCCTGCACAAGACCTTGCTGTTGTGTCAAGGGGCAAGAACAAGAAGAAACAAAAGCGCTCATCTTGGCGTGGAGTACGGTTCGGATGCTTCCTGCATCTATCAAAGGATCTTTTCGTTCAATGCGTGAAATTGCGCTGTGCCCGCGAGCTGGTGGAATAAGCTTGCAGGAAGGGAGTCTACGCCATGGCAGCCGCTTGGCAGGGGCGGCCATGGAACTTTCTTGGCGGTGGGAGTGGCTGATTGTCCGAGGCGTTATTGCCTTCCAGCTTTCTACTCAGTGGTCTAATCTATTTTCCGCTGGAGCTCAAGCTACCCGACGACTCAAAGATCGAAGCAGATGACTTCGTTACATACGTCAATCGCTGGTTGCTGAACCACTCTTGTCTCAATAAACCCAAACCGTCTGACGCCCAATGAATCATGGTAACTTGCCATTGATGAGGAGACTTGATCAGCCAGACCAACTCCTTCGCACGTTTTCCAGAGGATTTCTCCCCGCATTTGGCCCCCGAACATAAAACTACCCTCCAGGCCACCTTTGCCTCTGTTTATCTCGAAAACAAAGCCTTTATGATAACAAGGTCCGAAAACAGACGCTTGACTACTTTGCTACTAGCTGAGGTTATTATCTTGCTTTATCGTTACTCGTGCCTTCGTCCTCGCTTATCTCATCATCTTACATTCTGCTTTATACAGAATTCAGCCACTTTCTCCACTGTTTCGCACCATCATAGATGGCTAATGATGAGCATTAGTAGTATCTTTTATTCTGAAAATTAGGATTAACTCGTGCCGTTAGAGCAGGAAGGAGCAGAGATAAAACTGAAGAAAACAGTAAATTTGAACTAAAACGTAGAATACAGGCCAAGGAAAGTATTGTTGATGAAGGGTTGCCTCAAGCAAAGTGACCGTTTGAAATTGGCAGTGAGAAATGAGCACTGCTGAGCTGTTTTACAGGAGTAAGAACCGGCCATTTCAGCCTCCAGTGCACCAATATATAGGCGTGAGGCACGGATTCCATTGATCGCAGACTTGTCAGCTGCCGTGTAGGCAACAATTTCTTTCAGACACACTGTAGAGATCATGGTCTACTTCTTCACCCAAGTTTCGAATGTTCCGAAAAACAAAGAATTTTATGAGCATCGCTCTTTCCCATAGGCGCTTTGCATTGAGACAGCTGGTAGATTCAGAAGGCAGTCAAGTCCTCAACGACTGAATATCCAGTCCCCGCAAACCCGCTTCAATCTCCGCCACCCTCGCCTTGGTCCCCGCCAGCGGATCGCACGGAGCAGCATCCTCCGGCCACGGCGCAGGCGGCGGCGGAACCTCCTCGCGCACAACCTTCCTCTTGTTCCTCCTCCCCTTCACCGTCGACGTGCCCCACACACCCCAGTCATCCGACTCGCCCGGCTCCGCCTCGACGATCTGCACAACATCCTCATCTACCACCACCGCCGGCGGCGGGAGCAGATCCTCGGGCAGCGGCGGCGCCGGCACCGCCGCCTCGATGGTAGCGGCTTCCCAGAGCCTGCCGTGCACCGACGGCAGCTCCAGCTTGCGGACCCACGCGGCGAGGCTGCGGACCGAGAAGTCGGGCACGACGCTGCTGGCGGCGACGATGGGCGGCCCGTCGACGTGCGGCACGTAGGGGTAGGGGTCCGAAAGCCACTCGAGGATGCCGCGCGCCTTGAGGCGCCGCGTCAGCGCGCCGAGGACCATCGAGTCGCACTCGTCGCTGCAGCGGGCGGCGGCGAGGCTGTTCTGGTACGTGTCGACGAGGTCGTTGAGCGTGAAGAGGAGGGTGCCGAGGGCGCGGTTGCGGCTGCGGTTGATGGAGTCTGTTGTGTCGGGTGTCAGCCGCGTTGGACGCTATTCGTGGAGCTCACTGGGAGCAGCTGGATAAGAGGGAAGAGGGATGGTTGAAGAAGCAACAAGTGAAAGACTAAACGCACCGATTTTGTCCTTGGGTATTGGATATTCCCTGCAGTCGAGCGGCTTGCACGCGCAGCGCTGAGCTACCTTCGTCGCAATCTTGAACTCTCGCTCACGCCCGAACACCCAGGCAATGCAGATCCACCGGCATACATCCTCCGAGAACCCATCGATGTCCGTAGGTAGGTGAGACTGGAGGCTGTCGATCCAGCCGTCGCTGAAGAGCTCAACAGCCTCGTGGCAGCCGAATTGGTCGACCAGCTTCGCCAACTGTGTCAGCTTCTCGAGTTCTACCGTACGCGGGACTGAGCGTGTCCGGAGATGCATGATCTTGAGGAGGCTGATGAATGCGTCTGGATCTTCGAGGTGGGTGAAGTCCAGCTCGGGGGGTGAATGTTCGTCGGGCACTTTGCCCTCCTTGGCAGCTTCCTCCAGCAGAACAGGAAATAGTGGAGAGGCGAGTCGAAGGATACTCGAAGAAACGAGCACTCGTGTATCCTGATGCTCCTGCTCGAGTTCTGGTGCAGGTGGAGGGACTTCAACGTACGGATCATGATAGTCGCCATTGGGCGCCTCAGCGGTGGGCTCTTCGGGCACAGCCGGATCTTGTTCTGGCTCAGCACACTCTTTCTCAGACTCAGGAAGCGGCGTGTAAAACTCTGGGATCGATTCTGTGGTGTCTTCGCCGGGTGGATCCTCAGTAATGAGAGGGGTCATCTCTTCCTCTGGAGGCGACTCTGGTTCTGCATTCTCTTTTGCAAGATGCGAGACTTCCAACAACAGTATAACATCTCCTTTAGGGTCTAGTACGTGGACTCCGTCGGGCCTGACTTCGGAAATTGTCGCCATTTTCAACGTCGCAAATATCGGTGCTGAGACGAGAAATACTCACGGTGGCATCATGAAATCGTTGCAATATTCTGATATAGTCATTGCCCCTCATCAATTTCTGGTGTTCTACGTGTCAATGCATGAGCAGTGCTGCGTTCAGTCATGGCGCATGGCGATTGGCTCAGCACTGTAGATCCTGTACTGGGCATCATCTGCATGTAAGCGTCCCTCCGCATGCCCTTGACTGGTTCGTGCCGCATTTTTTGTCCAATGTGTACCAAAGTGGCGTCTCAGTCAACATCCTCTCTCTTTTCCAGTGCTTCCAATTAGCATGTTTGAACATGAGAACGAACAGTGCCATTTATCACATACTGTTAATATTATTCGTGCTTATTTGACATACGATGTAAACTCAACAAAGCAAGCGCAATCTAATAGGCTGTTGTCCATCGCATTACTTGATCCGCTTTTTATGTGTGCTCGGGAATTTTGCTCGCGGTAATCTTGCAACAAAGCAGTGAAGGAGTTCTATGGCAACTTTCACTTGAATCATTATACGAGCGATGACTAGTACGTAGTAGTGTCCCTAAGGAATATTTCAATGATTTAGTCTTACTCGTAAAGATGCCGGCTCGCAAGTATTATAATTGGCAAACGCTCCCCTTTTTTGAGGGAACAATCGTAAACGTCCTGAACAGACAGCTATTTGCGAAATTTTCCTATACTAGCTTACTTTTGCGAAAGTAAGAAGGAACCCTTCAACATGACTTGCGCCGGTGTGTAGGCTTTTTTCTTTGTCAGCACTAGTCGTTGCCCAAGTGATATTTTCGCGACAGCCCTGCCCCTTGTCTTCTTCAAAAGGTTTTATCGTCGCAAAAATCTCTCCAATTCAGCTAAAAGTTGTTCTCCATAATTATCCACAGATGCTGGGGACCAATCTGCAGATTGGCTGATAATGAGTTGGAATTTACTACTTGGAAAGCATGCGAGTTGATTTTGCAGCAACAGAGAGCCGAGAAGAGTGTTAAAGGCAAATGCTGCGTTTATCAAGCTGGGTCTAGACAGTGACTCTGGTATGCCAGCGAAAGGAGACAAAGGTAAGTAGCCCCAGCTTTAAATGTAAATTCAAAGCTATTCAGACGAAGACTAAGCAAGCGAATCTGCACCACACGTCAGATGAACGTACCGGGACGCTCTTGGTACATGTGCATGCAGAACGTGGTCAGGTTGAAGTCAAACAACATTCGTAATATTCTGGTGTTATGCTAAGAAGCAAATTAAGTGCCGGTCCCTAGACAGAAGATCAGGACTTCGTGCACACGTGGAAACGTTATTTGGTGCAATTTGCATCACGAGGAAACCACCTAGCTGCATGATGTGCATTACGTCCCCTCAAGAAGCATTGATCACTGGGACATGGACCAGAGTACGTTTCTAAGGCTTTAAAAACGGGGCCTTTGCCCGCTTCATTGATTCTTTGTTTTGTTAAGCGTATCTTCAAGATTATACCACCAAATACGATGAACTTCAAGAAACCCGATAATCACTTTCGCTTTCCTCATCTTGTGAACTCTTAACAATCTTGGCGAATGCTATCAACTCCCCTGACTTTCAAGTGCTGAGACGCGTTGCCCTTGGCTGATGATATTCATCAACATCCGAAAACACTACATCGTGGGCTCATTTAATGATGATGGGGTGACTCCTTTCTTCTCTTCAAACTCAGTGGCCTAACGTTAAGAGCGGTTAAACAAGAGGCAGGAGCAACAGGAAGAAACACGAAAGTAACTCTGCATATAGCCATCTGCCCCCAACTTTCCACAGTCATTCCCTTCTGACCTGGAAAAAAACGCCTTGAGGCGGACCTTTTTTAAAGTCTCGACAGTAACTCCTCATCTCGTGCCTCGTGCAGATCTGCCCCATAACTTCCATCAGCCCTGTGGATACGCCGAACCCCCGTGCCGCTGTCCGTGAGTGGATCTTCACATGCACCGGCACCTCCCGTCCTCCGCACTGATAGGTAATAAGCGCGACCGCAGACGGCACGTACGGTACGTTCCTAGCGCAACCGAGCTAAGCCACGCGCAAGCTTTGGTTTCCTTGGCAGAAAATCCGTCCATGGCGTTGGCCGTGCTTAGCGTTCCTGGGCGTCAGCGCGCAAAGGTGTACGAAAACGTCCAGGCTTCAGCAAGGGAGCATGGGTGGTTCTATGTGACGCAAAGGACAACTCCGTACAGAGCCCAGGGATGTTCTTCATCGACGAACAAAGAGAATGTGCAGTTGCCGCTAAAGCGGTCGTGCGACGCCACTACGCTGAAACCGTTGCTGCTTAAAGCGACGTTACATGCTGACCTTGGAAGAAAACAGGATTTTTCAAATCAAGAGATCTAAATCTCTAGGTTTACCATTTTGCCAGCCGTCGCCGCGGAATGCTGAAGGCATCGAGGCATTCATACGTGAAATTCTACCATTACAAAAAAACAAAAACCGGCCGTTCAAACTCCAGCCACCACCACGTCCATCCGTGGGATGTCTTAACCGCCAGAGATATGTAGACTTGTACAGAGAGGTATCATGAGGAATAAAATGGAGATAATAGCGAAAGCGAGGAATCTCTGGGATGAGACGGTCTAGGAGAAGCAGAACGCTTTATGCGTGCATGTGCACGTCGGTGTTGCCAGAGCGGTGCCAGGTGGCGAGGAGAACACCGCACTTGCCGCACTTGTGCTGAACGTCTTTGGTGCTGCTCATCAGGTAGGGAATGCAGCCGAGGCAGAGGGTGAAGCAGCAGACGCCGAAGGCCCAGGCGCTGTGGAGATATGCGTTAGTTCGAAAGCAGCAAGAAATGAATGGGTCAATTTACTGAGTGGTGTTGCCGGTCTGGAAGTTGGTGGCGGTCAGAGCACGGTGGCCACAGGAAGGGCAATCGACGGGCGCCGGAGAGCGGTTCAAATTGGCGATGGGAGTTGCGGTGCGGTACTGCTGAGCGCCGGGGTGTTGTTGCTGCTGCTGCTGCTGGGCGTAGTACTGGTTCTGATCATAGGGCGGCTGCTGGTGGTAGGCGTGGTCCGGCTGGATA
Organism: Lasiodiplodia gonubiensis; assembly: GCA_009829795.1. Taxonomy (NCBI): domain Eukaryota; kingdom Fungi; phylum Ascomycota; class Dothideomycetes; order Botryosphaeriales; family Botryosphaeriaceae; genus Lasiodiplodia; species Lasiodiplodia gonubiensis. The sequence continues at coordinate 509,595 of RHKH01000002.1, read as the reverse complement.
GTGTACTGCTGCTGAGGGCTGGTAGAGCCGGTGTGGTCGGGGTACATAGGCGCAGGCTGCTGCTGGGAAGGGTCGGTGGGGTAGTGGCCCATGACTGGTGTTACAGCAACCTTGTTAGTGTCTGTGGAAGAAATGGCACTCAAAGGCGGCGGTGGAGTGGTAGCGGTTGCGATGGATGGCGAGTTAGGGACTGGCGAAGCTGAGGAGAGCGCTGGCGACAGAGTCGGCGACAGTGCTGCCGAGGAGGGCGGATAGGGTGCAAGCTGCGGCTCGACGGGGATTTTCTCCTCGGACGAGGGCACAGGCACGGTCGCTTGGTGCTCAGGTGCCACATCCCCGGCAGCCTTCTCCTCTGTTTGCTCTGCGGGTGCGACGCCTGGCTTCTCGCCCAGCTCGGCCTCATGCGTAGCCATGGTGGTGCAAAGCAGAGGCGCAGCTCAATTGTTGAAGAGAGAGGATGGGAAGTGGAGGGAGTTGGGGGATGACATACGTCCAGTGGATTGCTTCTCCATGATGACGCTAAGATAAGATTTGGTAGGATTCTGCGCAAGACTAGCTCGTTTGGATGCGATGATGTGCGGGTGGGGGCCGGAGGATTACAAGTGTGTTGTAGGGGCTGGTGCGGCGAGACTGCGAGGGTAGGTGGATTGTTATATAGACAAAGACTTTAGGTTTGCTGGGTCCGCGCGTGTGGTTAGAGGGACTGGGGCGATGCAGGCAACACAGCTGGTTGAAGGTGCGGTTGGAGCGGCGATGCCCAGTTAGGTCAATGGCCCCCAAATGCGGCCCCCAAACTCAGGCACCGGCGCGAAATGGCCAGCGTATTCATAGAAAAGCGGCGCCACAGGAGATGGATCGGCAGGAAGGCGTGCCGCACAATGACCCAAGCCGGGAGCCGCAGGCCGGGCGGTGAAGGGTTTCGAAGCCATGACGACTGCTTTGACTGCTTCATGGCCGAATCCTTCGGGGCTGTGAGCGACACCGCCTGCGAATAGCCGCTCCGCTTTTCACAACACCGGGCAGTGCTGTTCGGAATCTTCCCTAGCTTGGCTCGCTTGTTTCCGAGCTTGGCTGGCTCGCTTCTTAAAATGTCCGGGCGAATGGGGAGCCGCAGCAGTGGCGCTCGCTGCGTCCTCGAGGCCAGGGCTGGACCGCTGTGCGACGCATTGACGCCACGATGGGCATCCTTCTCTGACAGCAAAGCTCACTTTTGAGCTGTGCACCCCGAGCGCGGCCGAAGTCTTTGACGGAGAGCGGTCCGTTTTCAACGGCGGGCCTGAGAGGCTGCCTTGCCTTATCTTATCGCAGCTTGCCCGCTCCGCACGTGACGTCACTCAATGTACCTATTTTCGCAGACCTCATCTCTCGCCCCGGAAAGGAAGTGTGCATGACTGCTCGCTGAAAATGGGCGCGGAGGAGGACTGGATCGAGGGCCTCTGGTGCTGATCGAGATATTATGAGCGGCACGTTCACAAGCGCTTGGCTGCCACTTGAGGCAAGAGCCGAGGTCACCATCGGAACTCGCGCGCGCAACAACAGACAGCTCCCGCTCAAGCAGCCTCGTCGACTTCCATTCCTCCTGACGCCACGAGGGACTTTGCCATGCCACCGCAGCCATCATGAGCTCTGTCGCCTCGTCGTCCCCGGCCGCCTCGTCCTCCGGAAAGCCTGACAAGCTCGACCCCGTCGTGCGCAACGCCCTCCGCTACACGCTCAGCGCCCGCGAGTACAAGCTCTTGCATCAGTACCTGATCTCCCGCGCTCCTCCTGCTGCACGCAAAAGGGCCCCTCCTCCGCGCCGCTACGAGGCCATCGTCAAAGCTACCGATGACTACAATGCTGCTGCCGTTCGCGCTTCCCTGCGCCTGGGCTTATCTTCCTACGCCGCATTGAAGCTCTGGGAAGTCGTCTCTACACGGTTGCTCTCAAGGCGCACCGCTGTACGGTGAGTGCTCACATTTCATCGCGCCCATATCCTTCTCTTCTAACCCCGCACGACCTCAGGCCAAAAGTTCCTTTCTGGAAATCGCCAAACGTCCGCCTCTCGAGTTCCCTCGGCCTGATCCTCTTCTTCCACCGCATCCTCCATCGCTTCTTCATCCGCCTACGGGAAAGCATCCTCACAGACAATGCCAAGCCATTCCGCCGTCGCAACCCCCGCGTCACAAAAGTCCTGACCTCAAGACTTGCTCCGGCCATTGGCGCAAGCCTCTCCGGCTTCTGGCTCGGCCTTTACCCCGCAGATCAGCTTCGAATCACTGTCGCCATCTACGCCTTTTCAAGATCACTGGAGTTCATATACAATGCGCTCGAGGATAGGGGGCTGTTCAAGGATCGTCCGTGGTGGTTCGGCTCGTGGTTGCTGTACCCTGTGGCCTGCGGACAATTGCTGCACGCATTCGCCTTCGACCGAGATTGTTTCCCTGAAGCATACGGCCGCTTCATACTGAAAAACTCACCTCAGTACATTCAACCCAAACCGCCGCACTATGCTGGGCAGGCCCCGTGGCCAGACACTCATGCAGTGGTCGATAGCCTTGCTGAAATCGCTCGCCTGCGGTGGCCGTAAGTTAACCCGTCTTTCACACGCTTCCCTAGCTAACATGTATACAGCCCCTTCGTTTCACCCATCATGTTCCCCAACAAGCAGACTCTTCCCCGTACCCTGACGGCTATATCGCCCATCACATCGCCCGCCCACCCCGCTATCAAGAACCTCTCCTGCGCCCTTCTCCACCCGCACGACCCATCTTGCGCTCGAACGTACATTTCGTATTTCATTCAAGCCTTTCCAGCGCTTGCCCGTTTCTTTACGGTCATCTTCGGCGTCCTTTCACTTGCCAGATACAAGGCCTTCGTCGACGCTCCTTTTGCTGCTCTCAACCGCCTTGCCAAGTCCATCCTCCGCATGTCGCTCTTCGTCACCGGCGCCATTGGTACCAGCTGGGCGAGTATCTGCCTCTTCCAGCAGTATCTGCCACGGAACTTTCTTCCCACCCAACGCTTCTTCCTTGGCGGTTTCCTGGGCGGATTGTGGGCTTTCTTGGAGCGTCACAATGGCCGCACCACTTTCCTTTACTCTTCCCGCTTGAGCATAGACAGCTTTTGGAAAGTTGGCATCAAGCGTGGCTGGTGGCGGGGCATCAAGAACGGCGACGTCCTACTTTTCGTTACCAGTTTGGCCGTCATCAATAGCATGTACCAGATGGACCCGAAGTCTGTCAACGGAGGGGTCGTGAGGAAGGGGCTTAGCATGCTCCGCGGCGATGGATGGGTCGATCGCGCAGTTTCGAACGAGGAGCGTGCGAAGAGGGAAAAGAGAGATGAGGTCTTGGACGAGAGGGAGATCAAGGCGACGGGAATGCCTGAGAGGGGTGCGCTGAGCCAGCAAGATGAGGAGGAGATCCGGCGAAAGGGGGCGTAAGTGTCGCTCGTCCGTCCTTCCTTTGCATTCACGATGACGGTGATACCTACCATGCACTCGTTGGATTTCTCAGTATTCTCTTCTTTGAGACGAACGATGTTTCTGGTACCAGATGCATGTCGGGAATGGGTAATGTCAGTACTGTGTCATGTTAATACGTCATTGCATAAATCACAGGATTACTTCTGCGAACGGTTTGCGTATCGTGGTCACCGACGTGGAACATAACTTTTCTTTGACTTTGCTTTCGCCGTATGTTCCCGATTGAGCTACGCTTTGGGATGGTCTGCTGAGCCGGGGTTGCTAATTGATGACTAAAAATTAGTTGACTGCTTCGTACCCATAGACGCGGGTGTCAGCACTGTCATCATCCTACCGACGTCACGATGCGGACCCCACTTTTTGCTTATCCAGTCTTCCTCGGCGGTTTATTAATCCTGGGGCGCATCAAGTTCCTTGAGGGGGACGTCAGCCGGGAATAGCGGCTTAGACTATCCGCGGTTGACCAATACTGCTGACGCTTGTTTATATATACTACACCATATTCTCCAAAGCCGTTCGCCAACGCTGACCTCACCATAAGCATAGTCTTACTGGTCTCCATCACCCATTTCGCGATTGCACGCGCGGCAGGAGAAGGGAAAACACTCTTTCGGGAATCACCAATCAGAATGGCCAGAGCCAACGTAGACAGCGGAGAATTCCTCGCAACTCCCAAGGCCCCGCCGAACCTCAACATTCCACCCTCAGGCTCTACCGTATCTGTTTCCGTTATCGACACGTGAGCTTCACTTTTCTCATTTGTGATGCCAGCTTCACTACCACAAAAAATCAATAAAATTCGTCCGGCAGGAAAAGATGAAATAGAAAACCAGAAACTCCCCCATGACCTTAGGCCAGACCGACACAGCTACCAGCAATCCTCTGTCTCTCTCTAACTTTGATTACAGCGGCGTCCGGGTCTCCCTCCCCATCGCACCCTTCCTCGAGCCTCAGATCCCCGGGAAAGACCGGATGACTGGGCCCGCATACTCATTCTTGATCACAAACAACCAGTCCGGCCGCAAGATACTCTTCGACCTCTCCATCCGCAAGGACTACCGCTCCGGCTTCGCGCCCGCCGTGCAGCAACGCGTCAACGACCCGGCGAATGAGTTTTGGGTGCGTTGGATCGACCCTTCTTCTTCTTCTTCTTTTTCTCTGAAGGGGGACGCGGCACCGGAGGCGGAGCCGAGAGACGTCGTCGACGTGCTGAACGCCGGCGGCCTGCGGCCCGAGGACGTCGAGGCCGTCGTGTGGAGCCACCACCACTGGGACCACACGGGCGACGTGACGCGATTCCCCGCCACGGCGACGAAGCTGGTCGTCGGCCCGGGGTTCACGCAGGCGTTCGGGGCCGGGTGGCCGGCGGTGGAGAGCGCGCCGGTGAAGGCGGAGGAGTGGGCGGGGAGAGAGTTGGTCGAGGTGGGGTTTGACCAGGAGGACGGCCTGAGGATCGGGAGGTTCAGGGCTGTGGATTGGTGGGGGGATGGGAGCTTCTATCTGTTGGATACGCCGGGGCATGCGGTGGGGCATTTGTGCGGGTTGGCGCGGGTGCGGGCCGGAGAGGGCGATGGGGCTTTTGTGTTCATGGGTGGGGTGAGTGTGCCTGTTTTTCCTTTTCTTTTGCATTCTGTCTCGCTTTCCCCTTTCGTCGTGCTCATCTCCTATTTTAATTCACGTTAGGAATATGCAGAAGCGGTCCGAGCACTGACACAAGACGCAGGACTGTGCTCACCACGGCGCCGAGTTCCGCCCTTCGCCCTACCTCCCCCTCCCGCGTAGCATTGCTCCCTCACCTTTCCCGCGTCATCCCCAACATGCTATAACCTGCCCTGGTGCCCTCTTTACCCCCATTCATCCTGCCGCCAGTCTACCTGAAAAGGCGACGAAGCCTTTCTACACTCCAACGCAATTCTTCCCGTACAACTTCGATGACTGCGTCTGGAGCATCGACGGTTTACAAGAATTTGACGCCGATGAGAGGGTGTTTGTTGTCAATGCACATGATGAGAGTTTGTTGAGTGTATTTTACGGCGCGGATGGAGAAGGGAGGGCGAAGGGTTTGGTTTGGCCGGAAGGGACGTTGGATGCATGGAGGGAAGGGCAGAATCTTGCGACGAGGGGTAGATGGGCTTTTCTGGAAGATTTTGCAGAGGTAGCAGGTCTCCGTGAGTGAGGGAAATAGCGCTTTTGAAAATTGGAGTGTAGAGTGGGGCAGGTGGTGAGAGGTATGTCAGTGTCTGGCAGCGGCCCGGAAGGGATATCGTGTATTCATATTTGAAGCTCTGGCTAAGTGTTGCCAATCCCATCTCCATATTTTCCATTGTCAACAGCTCGTTGACCTTCAATGTAAAAAACTGCTTTATGCAAGTTTTTTTCTGTAGCAGCTGTGCTCGAAAGCAATCTCCAAACTTGATTGAGCTCGAATCTCAAGGCAAAGGGGAAACCCCCGCTGGGCGCCGATGCGTTTAGCGGGCACACCACAGCAAATACTGCCAATTCCGACACGATGTCCCAGCTCACTGCCAGGATTGAAGAGCACGGTGGCAAGGTTTATTTCAAGATTTCAGACACCAAACCTATTCTGGTCAAAGGAATCATCTCTGATGTGCGTATTAACCATCAGTAAAATGATAGGAGGCATTTCAATAAGCGCGGAGCGCACATTCAAAGACTCTTCGAGATGCTCTATCTTGAAGAAGTTGTCAACGAGCTGACTGAAGGTCCAGACGATTCTGCAATAGCTCAATACTCCTCAGAAGATAACAGTAATCATGAAGGTAAAAAATGCAGACGCAACAGGGAACGCCGGATAGCACCC
>RHKH01000002.1:449607-503138 GCA_009829795.1 Lasiodiplodia gonubiensis | reverse complement strand
GGGGGGGGGGTTCCGCTTTACGTTTCATGTCCGCGCAGCGCTCTTTGATGGAAAGTCGTGAGAGACATTAAGGCAGGATAGTAAAATGAATTAGATTCACGATATCCCTTAGACTGCATATACCGACGCGGTGTAGTATTAGAAACGCTACCAGAGCAACTTAAAGGAACTTTGAGATCAACGCCGAGGCCAATGTGACCGTCCATTACGCCATTTCAGCCGTGACAGAAAGGGTGTCACTCGTCATCATCTTCCTCGTCTTCGTCCTCATCTTCGTTATCGTCCTCGTCGTCGTCCTCGCCATCATCTCCGGAGTAGTTAATGTTGTTTCGAATGACTGGCCAATGGACCGTAGCAGCCTCGGCCAACTGTTCCAAGCTTTTCTTCGAAACCTCGACCTCTTTCGATGGCTGCCCATCAAAGCTCACACCAAGACTTGATATGTTGAAGTGTTCAGTGTCTGCCTGTCTCAGCCGGCGGATGTTCAAAGACTTCCAGTTCGGAGGGAGATCGGCCGATAGCTCTTGGAAGATATCGGACCACAGGCTGACACGGCGTCCAGATCCAGGTTGGATGGATGAGGGATAGAGCGTCACATTGAAGAGGCTGAGACCCTTGAGCTGATGGAACTTTCGGAAGAGCCTTCGCAGTGTGCTAGTGCTGATGTGTGCTGAGCCTAGATCTAGCTGTGTGAGGGGCAACGCCACAGGGGCTGGGTTGTAGTCGTCCCACGGTGGTGGAGTGTCAAGCTCGCATTGCGAGATCCACGGCAATCTCTTGGCAACTGGATCCGTACCAGGTAGCGTGGCCAGCCAGTTTACGAGTCTGAAGCTCAGTTGTGTAGATGTGTTCTGGAAGTTGAGCCGAAGCGATGTGACGTTTGGAGTCCAGGAAATAAACCGTCTGATACGGGTGTTCGACATGTCAAAGATGTCCTGGAGGGGCTGAGCATCCGTTCTGAATGCTTGTGTTTGATCGTCGAGATAAACATCGAGATGAAGGGTCTGCAGGCCTGCCAAGGCTGGAGCAATGCTTTCCTCCATCCAATTATCAAGACCAAACGAGCCGTCATTCAGGCCGACGCTCCTGTTTCTTAGTATGACCATAAGTGCCTGGGGTCGAGCGGATGAGTTGGCCATGGCGCTGAGGACCGCTTGGAAGACTCGGTTGTGGAAAGAATCGTCCGGGCTGGCATGTACATTGGTGTCCACCATGGCCAACTCATGGCCTTGAGCCTCGAGGGTAGGGGCACCCCAGCTTCTCCATGCCCCCGAGCCGGTCTCCGAATCTCGGTACCGCGTATGTGAGTTGAAGTCCCGAATATCGAGCGTTTGTAGGTTGCGGAGGTTACTCAGAGCCCTGGCTAACAGACTGGCTGCCCGGCCTGTGGGAAACATGCGCCGTTGTGACTCGGCAGCTCCCTTACGCTGTATGAATGCTGTGCTGTCCAGTGCCGGGCCCAGGCCTCTAGTCCAGTAAATGTAATGATCAAGACCGATGACGAGGTGCTTGAGACATGGCGAGAGGGCGGGATGCTCTGAGATGTCGACCAATGCTTGCAGACTGGCTTCGGTTACCATGAACTGCTTCATGGTGAAATAATGCTTGGAGAAGTAGGTGAGGAGATGGTGCTCCATGAGCTTGCAGCTCAGACGAAGAAGACCCAGGTTAGCCGTGGGTAGGAAGTCGACGATACGGTCGATGAGCTCCTGCGGGAGCTTGGCAATGCGAGAGTCCGCCTGAGGATCCATCTTGTTGAATGGTGTGATGGACTCGGAAGGGTTTCCTGGACGAGAAGAAGTGGAAAGACAACTTGAGCTCCTAGCACAAGAACATCGATGGTATTTGGAGAGGAGGAATAGTCGATGGGTCCGGGCGACTGTTGCCTATTGTAAGTTGCACAGTGCACCATGCCAGCGGGGCCCAACCGACGTCAATGTGTATTGAGTAAGATAGCGGCGGTTGTGTTTCGCTCCGATAGGGACGATGCCTGGCTGGAGGCCGTGGTTGCCTGGAGATCAGCCCACGTGAAGGCGCGAGAGATTCGAGCTCGCTGGTTTGGGGAAGGAGCAGAGGGGCAGGCGCGTCAACGCGCGTTGGCAAAATGCCGGTTATAATTAGCTTACCCAACTGGGCGATTGCTGCCTACCGTGCCTGCTGTCGCTGGTGCGCCGTCTCCGTAGCGTCTTGGCGGGCGCCCCTCATTATTTGGCCACCGTCCGCGCAACACCTACCCAACATCGATCGCAAGAGCTGCAACCGCGACAACAGCTAGAAGAAGCGACGAGAAGTGGTGAATTTGAGGTGAGTCAATGCCGTGCGGTCGGCTTAATTGCTCTTGCTGAGTTTGCGCAGCGTACTGACAGAGCCAATTGTCGCGGAAGATTTTGTCCTTGCAGACACAGAGCACGCTTGTGGCCGTGGCTGCCTGCCGCTTCGAGATCCCTCCGCGCACGGTTCTCCTGCGCAGCTAATATATCTACACCCATTCCTTCGCCTCTGCAACACCCTACAGCATCACCATGCCACCAAAACGAGGAAAGAAAGCCGCTGCACCCGCCGCGCCTCCATTGGACGGTTGCTGTGTCGTCTTCAGCGGCACGTTTTCTGGACACTCCCAGTCAGCGCTGCTCGACCACGCCGCTCGCTTGGGAGCCAAGACTGCCAAATCCGTCACCAAGGACGCGACCCATCTCGTCACCACCCAGGCTGATGTCGACAAATCCTCGAGCAAGGTCAAGGATGCCCAGAGCCGCGACATTTTCCTTGTGAACCTGGACTGGCTGCTGGAGTCTGAGCAATCCAACGCGAAGGCCGACGAGACGCAGTACACATTCGGCAACGCAGGTTCCAACACCACGCCCGCCTCTGGCGCTGCTGCCTCGCAGACAAAGGACTCCAAGAAGCGCCAGGCCTCTTCTGATGATGATGCGAACTCGGCAGATCAGCCCGACACCAAGAAGAAGAAGGAGTTAACCGAGAAGGAAAAGCCTGCCCCCAACTTCGGTGAAGGACAGATTGCCAAGTCAAAGAACATTGCGATTCCTGTCGACGAGGAATGCCACCTGGGTGGATACGGTGTTCACGTTGACCCTGATGGCGTCATTTGGGATGCTGCCCTGAACCAAACGAATGCCGGAAACAACAATAACAAGTTCTACCGACTCCAGGTAAGCACCTCTTGATTCTGGCTGGGAATTCCAACCTATCCAGACATCCCAACTCCGAGAATCAATTGTGCTGATTTGCACAGGTTCTGGGTAATGGCAATGGACACTGTGTCACCTGGTCTCGATGGGGCCGAGTTGGCGAACGTGGACAGATGAAAGCTCTCGGCGACGGATCGCTTGCCGATGCGAAGCGTCAATTTGAAGCAAAGTTCAAGGACAAGTCCGGATTGCGCTGGGATGACCGCACGGCGGCTCCCAAGAGCAAGAAGTACGTCTTCATCGAGCGCAGCTACCAGTCAGACGACGAAGAAGAAGACGAGGACAAGAAGGCTGAAAAGAGCGGCAACACGCCCGATTGCACCCTTGCGCTGCCTATCCAGAAGTTGATGCAACTCATATTCAACACGGACTTTTTCGCCGCCGCTATGAGCGAGCTCAACTACGACTCAAAGAAGCTGCCCCTAGGAAAGCTCAGCAAGGCTACTATCATGAAGGGCTTCCAGACCCTCAAAGACCTCTCTGCTATGATTGACGACTCTACTTCCAGCGCTTCCGATATCGAGGATGCCTCCAACCTCTTTTACTCACTCATCCCACATGACTTCGGCCGCAACCGACCGCCTGTGATACGATCCCAGGATGTCCTCAAGCGTGAGGTCGAGCTCTTGGAGAACTTGGCCGACATGAAGGACGCATCAAACATCATGAAAGACGAATCGGCCAATGGAGACGTCGTGCATACTCTGGACAAGCAGTACAGAGGTTTGGGGATGCAGGAGATGACTCCCCTCGAGAAGGACAGTGTCGAGTTCCAGGAACTTTCAACATACCTGACAAACACTCGCGGGTACACGCACGGGGTCAACTACAAGGTCGATTCCATCTTCCGCATCGAACGCAACGGTGAACGGGATCGTTTCGACAAGAGCATGTTTGCCGGGCCAATTCGCGATCGGCGTCTTCTGTGGCATGGTTCCCGAGCTACTAACTTTGGCGGTATCCTTAGCCAAGGTCTTCGCATCGCACCTCCTGAGGCACCAGTGAGCGGATACATGTTTGGCAAAGGAATTTACCTCGCTGACATGTCTTCCAAATCTGCCAACTACTGCTGTTCCTACATTTCTGGCGGCACGGCTCTGCTTCTGCTTTGTGAGGCTGAGCTTGGCAACCCTCTTCAAGAACTGACGAACTCCAACTACAATGCGGGAGAAGATGCCAAGTCCAAGGGAATGTGGTCGACTTGGGGTAAAGGAATGACTGCACCTCTAGGCTGGAAGGACGCTGGCAGTGTCCACCCCTCTTTGGCTGGTGTTCAGATGCCTGATGTGAGCATTCAGCCGGGATCGACCAATGTTCCGGGCGCATACCTGCAGTACAACGAGTTCATCTGCTATGATGTGGCTCAGATTCGACTTCGGTACCTCTTCCAGGTGAGGATGTAGACTTTCGACACTATTTCCGGGTTCGGCTTTGCTCCCAGTACGCTGAAAGTATCGTCAGAGTCTGGCTGCACATTTTCTTCTGGTTCACAGTCAGGACTGATTTCTTCCTTGCTATCTTGCTGGCTTGAATTGTTGTTCTTTTTCCTCCTTCAACTGAGTTGATGGAATGATAGCACAGGTGTGAAGGCGTCACGGAAAAACTCACTTTCGGCTATTCTGTACTTTAGTGTCTTTTTATGGTCTCACGGTCTGAACTTTTTTTAACGCCAGCGTCGCTATGGAGACGGCGAGAAGGTCATGAGTTCCACAGGTTCGGCAAAAACGGCACTGGAGAGAAAGTAGCTAGAGTAGCATTAGCTCACAAATCTCAAATATTCATTTGCTCAGAGGGCTTCTTCTCTCGCATTCAGATACGTGTGTAGAATTCACTTAGTCAACGTTCTTGATAGTTTCATTGCGCAGTGTTCTGGCAATGATGTTCACTGTGAAAGGAAGAGAAGCCAGCAGAAGTGTTTTACTTGAAGTTGTCTTTCTCATTTCATAGTCGTTGAAGCTGTTCAAAGGGTAAAAACCAGAACGGGAGACAGCCGCCCACCAAATTATCCCAAACTTATGCGCGCGAGCGCAACCGTGTGTCTGTACTTACATATATACCATCCCATTGGATCCCATTCCCACATAGCGCCGGATAGAGTAGTCCAGAAAAAGAAAAGGGACGAAGAAGACCGAGGTGTACAAATTAAGCCAAAAAGGAATCGGAGCCATTTTTTCACCGCGCCTTTTCCGACATCAACCAAAGAGGGACGAAACGAAACCTCGCCACTAGGCCATTATTACGACGACGACGACGACGGAGGCACCAACCTCACCCAGCACCCGTTCTCGGGACACAGGGTCAAAGCGACCTGCTCGCGCCACTGCTCCTTCTCATCGCGGGGCACCAGGCGCTCGAACTGCTGGGCCAGGCGGACGACGACGTAGCTGGCCTCGGTCAGGGCGTACTGCTGGCCGACGCAGATGCGCGGCCCGCCGTTGAAGGGCAGGTACTCCCAGCCGACGCGCAGCCGCTCCCAGCGCTCGGGGCGGAAGTCCTCGGCGTCGGGGCCGAAGATGTCGCGCCGGCGGTGCATGGCCCAGACGGACCACGACGTGATGGTGCCGGCGGGCACGAAGACGGGCGCGGTGCCGTGCGGGCCGCCGCCGGTGGGCAGGACCGTGTCGCGGACGCACATGCGCGTGTTGAGGGGGACGACGGGGTGGAGGCGGAGGGCTGGATGGTGTGTTAGCTTTTTGCCCGGTGCAGAAGTAGGTAAATGTGACGAGGCGGTGGTGATGAGGTTTGGACGGGCAAGGTGAGGCACGAAGAGAGAGCACTTACATTCATTCAAGCACCACTTCAGATACTTCATGTTCCGCAGCTCCTCGTACGTCGGCTGTCTTCCCTCGAGAGTCGTTGCAACCTCCTCCCGCAGCTTCTGCCACACCTCGGGCTGCCTGGCCAGCACGAAGAACAGGTTCCCAAGCAGACTGGCAGTCGTGTCGCGTCCGGCGAGCAGCACGTTGAGCAGCTCGCTGCGCAAGCGCTTCTTGTCCGTCGTACGTGTTGCCAGCTCACGCAGGAACACGTACTTTTCCTCGTCATCTCCCCTCTCCACTTCCGCTTTCTCACCCTTCTCCGCCACCTCCTCCCGAAACCGCACCGCCTCGTCGACGAACTGATCAACATATGCGTGCACGACGTCGACGGCACGCTCGCCGCTGCTGATGCGTGCCCTGTTAGCGCCGATGAGGTGCGCGAGCGGGCCAAGGCGAATAAGGTCGAGTCCCTCAGCCTGGGCGATGGCGAAGGCTTCGGCAAAGCTGGCTTCCTCTTTGCTAACTCCTGGACGCAGACTACGAACACTCTTGCCGAAGAGGAACTCCGTGGCCGAGTCGATGGTGAACTTGAAGAAGAGCTCCTGGAGGTCGAAGAAGGGTGCGTCCGTTGTCGTGGCTTTGGGAATCGCGGCCATCAGGTCCTCAAAGTGCGACTCGAACGCCTGCAAGTCGGCCACCTGGTCGCGCACGAAGTTTGGTCGGATCATGGCACGGGAGGCGGCCCAGTGGCCGCCATCAGTGGTGAAAATGCCATCACCTAGAAGGCCCTGTAGCGCGGGCTGGCGGAACGGTGCGATAGCGAAATCCTTGAATCGTGTAGCGAGGATAGCCTTGACGTTCTCGGGCTCCATCGTCATGAGGGCGGGCGAGCCGAGACGCTTGAGGGTGAAGGTCTTGCTGTTGGTTTCGACGAAGCGGGCGGTCAGCATGTCCAAGAGCCGGTGCTGCTTGCCGGCCCGAATGGTGGAAAGGAGGGCGTCTATGCCCAGGATTGGGTCGTGCATCTTGAGAGATGCTGGAGGCAGACATCCATTTTCACGGGCAAAGCGGCGACGGGCAAGGGAGAGGGCGATGGTGCGGTAAGCAAGGTAGAGGACGGTGGTGATGGAGGCAAAGAGGAAGACCGGCGAGAGGAAGACGGAAAGCGCCATGACTTCTGCTTGACCAACAGGACAGGGAGAGGATTGCGCGAAGCTTTTATGGCGAGTTCGACTCGGTGTCACCGCTCTGGTGGAGATGAGGCTCTTGCACAAGTAAGGGAGCGGGGCTAACGGTGAGGCCGAAGCTCGTGATTTCCAGGCGGAGGGGTTGAATTAAAGGCCGTATTCCTATTCCGTAGTCATCCGGAGCAACGCGCGTGCCGGTGTGGGTGAGACGCCGGCACGCAATCAAGATTTGATGCGCAAGTGATCCCCACAAAACGGAAGCTTAGACGGAGGGGGATGCGATGCTGACGGGCGAGCTTGGGGCAGTTCACAGTTTGGGCGGAAGCCATGGCGGCTGTTTTGTTAAGGCTGTTCTCGGCCGTGTGCGTCAGCTGGGCAAGCACGGAGGTTTATCTTGACCTTGCTCTTCTTGGAAGTCTCCCCACTGCTTGGCATTGCGGTGCGACGGCGCCGGCGGCAGCTTGACGCGAAGTCCGGATCCGTGGATGAAGAAGATAGGCACGACGGCAGACATGCAGTAGATTTTCGCATGGGAGCCGTGGGGCGGATGTTCTGGAAGGTAGATCGGGGGCGGTTAGTGTTCTGGGGCGTCGGCCAGGCCGATTGGCCCCCGGCGCTGGTCGGGCGGGTCCATTTGCCATCGACGGCCATCCCGTGGCCGCACCAGGCAACCCGTGACAGCCAAGTGCTCTGTTGCGGCTGTTTCAACATCCCGCCCTGCCGCTGCTTACCTCGACTGCTGCATCCACAGCTGACGCCCGCCAAGCAAATTGCCAAGCCTGATTCCACCTGTGTTCCCATTCGCGGGAGCTGAAGAACACCTTGGGTGACGACGTCGCGCATCATGCCCCCGGCATTGTTGAGAATCGTCGTGGATAAGGAGGTCGAGAATCAAGGGGGAAGCTGAAAAGGATGCGAGGGTAAAAATAAAGTTGTGCAACAACTGCGCCCGGCGAGCCCGCGATTGGCTGGCCTTTCCACTGCTCCAGGCCGCCAGTATACACCTATTGTTTACCAGATAGGAAGGCGTCGATGCTGGCTGAGCGCGGCTCGGACGAATGCGCAAATGAAGGCCGAGAATATCACCGCTGTCCTCCCGAGACAGAGCAGCGCCACTGTCGATGGAGTAACACAGCAGTGGCTTGGAGGCGCAGCATAGCCTCCTGATATAAAAGGGCGCTCAGCACAGCTGACGAGCCACCAACGTGTTGCAGAGCCTCACTATGCGTTTTCGTCGATGACGACAATGCCGCGTACGTTGGCATTGTACGTACGGAAGCACATCCAAGCGTCGTGTCCAAGGCATCAATATCGGAGGTGGCTTGGACGACGTGCCAGCATACCGCACTGCAACATCCTGAGGCATGAGGTCTAATTAGCAGAAACTGCATCTGATACGCGTCCTGCATGCAATCCTTCGGCTGACGTAAGGACAATAGCACATGGATTGTTGTTGCTTTTTATTGAGGCTTGCGAGCCTGCCCGGGTCTGGGGATATCCGTCATCGACCTAGGTTGTAATGCTGTAATGCGCAGTTGTGAGGTCTGCATGATGTGAGAGTTTTTCAGGGCCTGCAGGTGTGAGAGAGCGCGGGCCGACAGCGATCAGCGCACCCGGCGAAGATCCGGGCGACCGACGTCACCCGCGACGCGCCGCGACGCGAAAACTATCATCTCTCATCACCCTCCCCGCTTCCACCCCCGCCATGCCCCGAGCTGCAAAGCAGGCCAAGCCGTCCCTCCCCTCAAACACCCTCATCATTGACAATGGCGCCTACAATATCAAGGCAGGCTTCGCCCCACCAGACGGCTCAACCGAGCCATCCTGCCGTATAACCCCAAACTGTATAGCTCGCGCCCGCGACAGGCGCATATGGATTGGTTCGCAGCTAGAGCAATGCAAGGACTTTGGCGAGATGGCCTTCCGGAGGCCGGTTGAGAAAGGCTTCGTCGTGAACTGGGAGGGAGAAAAGGCCATATGGGACCATGAGTTCCTGGCCAACGACGCCACACTTAAAGTACCTCTGCCAGCCTTCATAACATTTTCCACCTATTAACACACTCATAGTGCGATCCACATGACACGACCCTTGTCCTAACCGAAGCACCAAACTCGCCGCAAGCGCTGCAGACCAACTGCGACCAGATGGTCTTCGAGGAATTCGAATTCGCCTCCTACTACCGCTGCCTCGCGCCCGCCCTCAATGCTTATAATGACATCCCCACCCTCTTCTCCGACCCAGCGTCCTCATCCTCCGGACCTGTCGAGTCCCTCCTCGTCATCGACACAGGCTACTCGCATACGACCATCACGCCGCTACACCACGGCCGCCCCTTCCACTCTGCCATCCGGCGACTGACGGTCGGCGGCAAGTTCCTGACGAACAACCTGAAAGAGCTCATCTCGCTACGCGCCTACAACTTCATGGACGAGACGCACCTGGTCAACGAGATCAAAGAAGACGTCTGCTTCGTCTCGACCAACTTCGCCCACGACCTCGAGCGCACCTGGAAAGGCGCGGCCGGCACGGATAACTCCATCGTCGTCGACTACGTCCTCCCGGACTACACCGAGCGCCAGCGCGGCTTCGCGCGGCCCCATGACCCCTCGGCCGCCGCCAAGGCGAAGCGCCTGGGCCTCGCGCAGGGCGGCGTGCACACGGCGTCGGCGGCGACGGCGTCGTCGTCCAAGACGGAAGACCTGCTGCCGCTCGGCAACGAGCGCTTCGCCGTGCCCGAGCTGCTCTTCCGCCCCAACGACATCGGCGTGCCCGAGCCCGGTCTCCCCGAAGCCGTCCTGCAGTCGCTGCAGCAGCTGCCAGAGGGCCTGTGGCCCGGCTTGCTGGCGAACGTTGTTGTCGTCGGTGGGAACAGCCTGCTGCCAGGTTTCACGGAGAGGTTGGAGAGGGAGTTGAGGGCTATCGTGCCGACGGAGTTGCTGGTCAGGGTGGCGAGGCCCGAGGATCCGGTGACGTTTACGTGGAACGGTGGAGTGAGGTTGGCTGGGGAGAGGGGAGAAGGGCTGAGGGGGGTGGCAGTAACAAGAGAAGAGTATTTGGAGAATGGGAGTGCGTGGGCAGCGAGGAGATTTGCAGGAGTGGTGTAGTGCAGATGTGGAGAGGGAAAAAGCAAGGAAATGGATGAAATCACGGAAAACAGATACCCTTACTTTATTGGCATTCGATACTCTACTCTTTGGTCTTGTTGGTGGGATGAGGTTTGATCACATGTAGCTGCAGGCAGTAACATGCCGGAGTCCTGAAATCGGTTGGCTCAATACCACATCAGTTCATCATCTGACCCACCGTTTGCTCAGGTTTGCGTGCGCACACCGCATGACCCGTTGCCGCGTCGTCGTGCGGAATCGGCGCCATGTGAGGGCCACGACTAAAGATCATAAAAGACTCACTTGTCCGTTCTTCTCTGTCAAAGCTAAGCTTAGGGTAGTCTCACTGGGTCAAAGCTACTAACAACACCGAACCACTGTTTCTTGCGCGGCGGTTCGCGCCAACGTTGCAGCTGGGAAGTAGACACTCAGTGTCAAATGTTTTAATGTGCATCATAAAGTTTTGCTGATGAAGGGGCAGGTTCAAGGATAATGAGCGCGACTACGTATCTGAGAATGAAGGATCGGACAGAGACAGTGAGAACAGGCTCATTGTTGTGATCTCCGCAATCCCGGCAACGCCCGCTTGCAGAGCGCAGTTCTGCCAAGCACTCGTTCTTATAAATACCCTTGGCTGTGCTACATTTGGATTTCTCTCTCGTCACGAGACTCTATCAGGTCATATGAAACTGTGGTAGCATCTACTTCCGGCTAATGCAGAAAACTTACGTTCAGGCATCCATGTGCAACACCAGGTCTCGAGCTCGAGCCGTATACAAGCTCGTGTTGGTAACGCACCAGACACGACGCAGCGAGATGTATAAAAGGACAGGTTTTTGTATCTCTTCCATTCATCAACTCAGTCTTCGGCTGTGAGCCCGTTGAATACGATGGTTGACATGATAGAATTTTGGAGAGAATGGCTTTTCTTTTGCGTCCGTCTTGTCATCCACTGGCCTTCGTGCGGCGATGCGCGTAGATCCGAGGTTATAGGCTGCGTACGAGCCGGATTGTCGGAGACCCGCATCAGTGAGGCTTGGTGATGAGGAGGAAGCTCAAGTGATAATGTTGATCCTTTAAGGTATATAGGCATACTGAAAAGCGTTGTTGCAAAGGAGTGGAATCGTATCGCAGGGCATGTTTATTACTCAACTGGAAAACAGAAGATGGCTCAGAATACTAAGAGGCAAGCAGAATCGAAAACCGCGAGCCAGAACGGAGTCAGCGTTCTGAACTCCATCTGTTAGATGATAAAGAGAAGGTACTCATGCGTCTCCTTCCCTTTCTTTTCTTTTTTTATATTACTAGCATCTCCAAATTCTGCACGTGCCATCAATCAGAACCAAGTGTCAACACCGGCAAGATGCCTTCTGCATGCATAGAACCCCGATTTTCATTACTAAAAGAAAAGCTTACTCTGCCATATTGGGTCCACCCAGCAATTAACTTTTCTTAATAAAGATTCGAACTGCACTTCCCTAACAGAGCATGTTGTTCAACGCTTTATTACTAGAACCGTATCGATACTAGTCCAAATACATCTACAGCCTCCCAAGTATCATCATCCCGAAAGGCATCCACAATGGGCCATTCTCCCACGTACGCCCCGCACCAGCCGTAGATGGCGACGCTGTTGCCGAGCCACCACCACCGCCATTACCACTGTCCCCCGCCGATGTCCCCACCGCAGTACTCTCAGCGCTTCCCCCTTCCCCATCACCAGCCCGAGTCGTCGTCGTTCCACTTCCCGACGCACCCGTCTCCCCATTCGCATCCTCACCCCCTCCCAACGTCCCCACCACCGTCCTCGTCGTCCTCCCCGACGGACCCGCCGATGCCGTGCCCCCAAGCCCACTGACAATCAAACCGCCCAAGCCATCACCGGCACCGCTGGTGACCGCCGCCGCAGTACCGTCCGCCGTCTCCCCCTCGACTACCGCTCCAACCGCAACCGTCTCCCCGGCCGCGTTCGTGGTTAGCACGATCGCAGCGCTGCCGCCGGGCAAGGTCGCAGTGCCGCCCAGCGCGAGCGTCGCCACCGTCGTCGTGTGCGGCTCGTTACTCTCTCCCGCCGCCGTCGCCGAGCCGCTTGGAGGAGCGTTCACGATGACGACGGCGTACGATGCGGAGGAGCCACTGCTGCCGTCCGGACCGGCGGGAGCGGGTGAGAGGACGACGTTGGCGGAGCCGAGGGGGAGCGTGACGGGCGTCGGAGAGGAGGGGTTCGGGGTTGCTGTGGGCGGCGAGGACGCGGCTGCGGGCGAGGGGGGGACGTCGGTGTTCTTGTCTGCCGTCGTCTGTCTCGTCGTGACCGGCGGCAGCGTCGAGGACGCGGCCGGAGAGACGACCGGCTCGGCGGAGGCGTCCTCAGTGCTACTGGGCAGCGGACGATCATGCGCGGAAAGAGATGTCGTGGGTGTTTCATCCTCGAAGGAGGTGGTGGACGCGGTGAGAAGCGCGGCTGTGGTAAGGTAGGCTGGGCCTGGGGCCCCGGTGGTGATTTCGCAGCTGTGCAATGCGTCCGCGTCGGTCAAGGCTTCGATGAAACTTTCAGGCACGGAGCCCGAATATGTGGAGAAGAAGTAGCCGTATCCGTATGGATCATCAGGGTCAACCGAGGAAGGCTCTGGTTCGAATGAAGGGGCAGAGATGGTTGCTACGGTGTCTGCATCGGAGGAGCAGACGGAGCCGGTGCCATCTGCTGCTGTCGTGGATAGCTGACCGGACCAGGAATATTCTGTTTCGTAATATTCCCATGTATCTGGATATGCACTAATGAATCGTTAATCTCACATCGGCGTCTTGGGCCCATAGACAGACATCGTAACAACTTGACCCTTGGCATCTGTTTTCGTGGTTGTCTGAGTGCCTTTCTCGTTGGTTGCGGGCAATGTATAGCCTTCGGGCAGCTCTCCTGTGCTAGTGACATATCGGGTCGCGTTCAGTCGAGTGTTGATCCAAAGAGGTCAAAGTCAGTTCAGAAATTGAAGCACAGCAAGCTGGCTGCTCACAACAGTCACTACGGTGAAAGGAGTCAACGTAGTTGAGAAATGATATGGCACCCATGAATAGCGAACGTTTGCTGGCCATTCTGCATGGCAATTGGCAGCGCATGAGGAGTTTCCGACAGGCGGTGTGCGAGAAGAGTTGCTCTCTTGAGCTGTGATTAAAGTGCCGGCAAGAATCCCCGCCCAGATTGCCAAGGAAAGCAACATTTGGATGGTTCGGAAACGACCGGTGAGAATTTCGATGCGGTTGAGCCGCACGCAGAGGGACAGTAGCTCTCTTTAAAAGGCTAAGGCTGGAGCTGGCATCGGCAAAGTTAGCTAACCAGTCACGCGTGTGCTGCAGGATGAGCTAAAAATAAGATAAGGCAAGGAGAAGGCAGTGCTCACTTTGGCGGAGTCTCGACTCACTTTGGCGGAGTCTCGATTGTGTTCTCATGTTTGGTGGAATATCAAATGCGAAACTTCTGAAGTATCCCCTCCGTGAGCCATCGACGATGCTTACTTACCGCGAGGGGAAAATGAAGTGATTACTGATGCAGTGAGTTTGAGAGGAAGGAAAGAATGCTGTTGATCATGTGGAAATTGACAAAGGCTGCTTGCTTAGCAGCCAATGAATAGCCATCATCCGTTGGGGGCGGAAAGTTTGAGCGGCAGACAGTGCTTGGCAAGTCCCATTCTGGATAGCCAGTAGTGAGACTGTTGCCTAACAGGTGATCTGTGCCGGCCGCCAGGCTGCAGACAACCATAATCTCATACCACCATCCCCGAATCCCTGTTACTATTGCAATTACCCTCAATCATGTTTTGCGTATTCAATCACGAATGCAACTGCTTACTAAATCAGAGGACTGTGCTGTTCACCTAACCGTATGAAAGGAGAGCAACTCTTCTTGAATGTTTTTGCGTAAGCTGGACCGTTCAATTCCGTGCATCTTCAAGCCTGGCCGTGTCCATTTCTCGTCTTTCATTTTACGTACTTCTTAAACTTCCATGGAGGGCCTTTTTCTTCGCTAGCAAAATACACCCCACCTCCGGAGACTGCCTAAAGTTGGAGCCACGTTGTCTCACCAACGCTAATGCAAAACTAGCTACCCCTTCCGCTAGCTCTACAATCATAATTACAGCACTCTCATGAAGAAAAGAAATAACCGGTTCATCTAAAAGCAATGCCGCTATGACCAGCCCACACGCCTCAACTATCACCTTGCTTTTTTCCCTTCCCTCAACTCATCACATACACTTGACTCTCAATCCCGCTTAGCGAGTACTGGAATACATGGCACAACCCCGCCTGGCTCTTTACTCAGCACATGCGTATACACGCATATGCCTGCAAAAGGGCTGACTGATTGCATGACATGGTGGCACGAAAACCTTGATTGGAAGGACTAGAAGCAAGAAATGAAGTCGACAAGCATGTCACATGCCGGTCCTATCTGCATTTCCAGTCTCCAGCATCCCGGAAATCAAGACGAATGGAAGAGAAAGAATATAGTAGAAGATATGTCCCGATTTCAGTGTACAGAGCCATTATCCCATGCCGTAAATGCGCCATATGTCAGCGCCGAGGGTCGCCCCCGCTATACCATGCCCAGTCCACATCTACAGTTAGATAGATAGCACTCATGTAACTTCCCGACATGGAAAAGAAAAGGCCAGAAAATCAACCATATGCTGCCCTCTTTTCCTAATGAGCCAAAAAGCAGCAAGCCCCCGCCTTCCTCTCTACCATAACGCGGCCCAACCTTCCGGTCATGCATGCATCCACCCACTGGATGACACAAATCGTTCCAGTATAGCCTCAACCCAAGAAACAAAAAAAGCAAATGCCCCTGTCTTCGGAAAACCAAAACGCCAAGCAATGTGCTTCCCATAACAATCGTTCATCGTGACCGTATTTGTAGACTCAATGACGGGGAAAAAGTGGGATGCGCTGTAAGCCTGTCCAAGACGCAGTAACCATCTCCGCAGCCCATGTATGTCTACCAATACGCAAAAGAAAAAGAAGAAAAAAGCATATCAAGATAGCAGGCAAGCTTTTAGACGCTCATCTCATCTTGGCGTTGAATCACCATCTCTGGGGAGAGACCTCTCGTGTACGGGCAGAGGCGGTCTGGGTAACCCTTCCTCCACATCCGCCGGCGCAGCGCTATGCCTCTCACGCCTAAAGAGAGTACTCAAACGTCTGCTCCTGCGGCGCTCATCCCCTACCTCGCCACCAGCAGTGGTAGCGGTAGCGTTCCCATCGCGTGAGTTGCGGCTTCCTGCCATGCGTCTAGCCATGGCGAGACGCTCCTGGCTGGACGCGGCCTCGTGGCCACGGAGATGCAGCAAGTCGCGGAAGACACTGCGGCGGTGATGCTGAGGAGACGGCGGGATGTTTGCGGCAGCGGCATCCATGGGGGAAAGCGGGGGCGCAAGGATGGAGGCGGAGCGGCGGGTGGTGGCGCTGTTGCTGTGGTGGTGCTCAGAGTCGGGATGATGTTCATCCATCGGCGAGGCGGGGTTGAGGTCGATGCGGCTGTAGAAAGAAGAAAGTTAGTACATCAGTGTTAGGTTCAATGGCGGATGATGTGGCAGAGGGTGCGGGCCCTTGTAGATCATCACGCCAGGGCTAAGCATGATAGGAAACTTACCATAGCGGACAGGTCCCGCTCACGTTGAGCAACCACGGGTCAATGCATTCCGGATGGAACTTGTGGTCGCAAGGCAGAACGCGGACATCCTGGCCTGGCTCAAACTCCTCGGTGCAGATGGTGCAACCCGTGTACGCGTCGCCCTCGGAAGCTAGGTTTTCCGCGCTGCCGCCGGCGGCTGCCGGCGCGATTCCTGCTTCGGTTGCATCAGCACGCCGCTGCTCTTCCGTATCGCTCATCGTCCCTGCAGCGGCTGGGCGCGGAGCTCCTTCGTGCGAGTTTCTGCTGCTGGCGGCGGCCGTTCCCGCTCCGCCGGTTGCTCCGGGTGCTCCGGACTCCGCCTCCCTCGACTGCTGTATGTCCTCCGCGCTGTTCCGCGCCGTTGTATCACCCATTTCCACGTCCGTCGGCTTGGGAGGATGCTGCTGATTCGTGTTGTCACCGAACTTGACGACTGGAAGAGTGTCCAGCATTGCCCGTGCGATTCCGCGCACGCGAGTCTGGCGCGATCCTCCTCTTCCACCGTTGAGCACTACGCCTGGTCCATATCGCTCTGGATGGCGATGTGCCCGCAACGCTCCAGTGATAATGATAACGAGGAAAAGAGCAGTAATGACGCCGGTAATGCTGTACAGAATGATCATAGCCACGGCCGTGGATGGCGAGGGCCCCAGTGGGTTGCTGCTCGACTGGCTCTGGTCGGAACCAGTATCGCTGTTGGCGGTACTCATGGTGTCGTTGCCGGTCGAATCGCCAGCGGAGCGAATTGTGACAAAGTAGAGCTGATCACCTTGGCTGGTGGTTGCGCGAAGGTCGTCTAGAACTTGCTGCGACTTGGTCGCATTGACCATGGAATACAGGTAGGGAAAGTCGTCGCTGACACCGGTGACGTTACAGTAGCTGGCCGAGGTGCTGAAGAAGAGGGCAGCGGTAGCGCCACGGTCGATGGCGGTGTCAAGGACGTTACTGGCCTGCAGGTTTCCACGGTAGGCGTTGGGGTCGCAATTGATGTAGGCGATGTTGGAGTTGTTGAGACGCTGGGCAGTGGACTCAGTTGCGTAGAATAGCTGCTGGGCAGGGAGACCAGTGGAGGCCTGGGGACGGGCAAGTCAGTATATGGGTGTTTCGGGAAGGATGGTCGGGCCATGCATGGCTCGGCCGGCGGAATCATGTAAGAGTAAGACGAAAACGTACGGAGAGGTCATCAGCCGCGCGGGCGGTGAGCGGGACGACCTGGGCGACTGGTTCACCTTTGACGGTGCCGCGATTGACGACGAGCTCGAGGCGGTTGCTGGAGGCGAGATGGTCCGTCGCATTGGACGGCGTCACCGTCTGGGCCGAGACGGCCGCGGCGACAGCCAGGGCAGCGGCGCAAGTCGCGCGCGCGTAGCGCATCAGCACGGTCGCAGGCATGGCGCGGGCGCAGCAGATTGACGGTTACCAGGATGCGTGCGCAAGCATTGCGGGTGCGAAAGGTTGAGGTCACTACTGATCGCGACGGGCAAACAGGCTCAGTGCGTGCGGAGGTGGAGCGCATTAACTAGGCAAGAGAGAGCCGCTGTCGGGGTCCGCCGCGTGGGCTGGGCGCGACGGATGAGGCGGCACCAGGCAGGCTGTGAGGAGTGTCAGTGGACGATTGCTCTTGGCAGCAGCCGCGCTCGGCGGCACTTTCTTGCTTGGGCAGTGCTGTCTTTCCCCGCACCCTAACAACCGCCCACCCACGCCGCCCACCGGCCAACGCTCAGACGTCTTATCGTCGCCATACGCGTCGCCCATTCGCTCGCGCCTCCGCTGCTCATCCACGATCACCAACTCTTCCAATGTCTCGGCACGGCGAGGTCATGCGGGGCGGAGTCCTGGTCGCTGCATGATTACGCACTCGAACGCTGCGTCGGGCCCTGTTTCAGCACGCGCTGCAGGGTGTACTGCTCGATCTGCCACCGTCGCGGCTCCCGCTGTGGCGCTCCCAAGCTCCGACGCCTGAAATTTCACCATCGCTCCAGCACCTACCCACACGAGCCTCGCTTCCGCCACCACGTCCCTCGGAACTCATGTCGCTGTCAGTTCTTTGCCCTTGCCTCTCAACCCCAACCAGCAACTAGCCTTGCTTTGAGACGTCACACTTCTGATGGCTGATTGTGATTTTCCCCAACGTTTGATTGTCGAGGCCGCCCGCCGTTATCGCCTGGGCCCTGACTTAGTCCCGCCACTATCAGCGCCCCCCGGAATAGCTCGAACCGAGCTCTCTCCACAGTCCATTCCCACAGCGGCGCCATGCCAATATGTTTGGTGTTTGTTTGATTGTGGATTCTGAAGTCCAGCACTGACTTCTCGCCTAAGCAACGTGGGGCGCAAGGTTACCGAGATGTGGCATGCGTTCGAGATACGAAGGGGGAGGAATAGATTCTCCGGCATGCAATGTGTCGCAGGAGGTCTCTCCGCTCACGAATACGGTAAAAGCGCCTTACAAGCTCAGGCTGATTCCCTGAGCGAGTAATATGAATGCTTGTCTCAGCCATGCAAACGACCGCCTTCCGCTCCGCCTTGATCGGCTGCGGCACTGGACTGCTCGTCATCTAGACCCTTCTTTTGTATAAGCACCTTGCAACCCTGAGGCCACATTGCGGAGCTCAGATTTATTTTCATCCCATGAGACCACCATTGGTACATCATTCGGCTGCGCTGAATGCAGCAACTTATCGACCCCAAAGCCACGGCTAATATCAAGGAATACGTCAAATTTGGTTCTCGTGACCCCTTTCACGTAAGTGTTGAAAATTTGTCATGACTGAAAGAATGCCTGCTTAGCGCTTGTCCATCCATCTGCTGATTCAACACTGCCACCAAATTATTGCTCAGCCATGTGCTAACGGCTCAGAAATCAATTTCATAAGTCTATGTGACTCGTGACGTCGTTGTTCGTGTTCCGACCCTTCCGTCAGAAAGTCTTGGGATCAAGGCTTAGCATTTATTGATCGGGCAATGGTGTCGCGTGATCGCCGCGAGGACAACATGGGTTGGAATATGCTTCAACTCACACATCTATCAATCCTAGTAGGAGATAGAGCAAGAAAGAGGTGTCAGCGGAGAGCCGGTCCAGGTGCTTCCGAAGACTTGCGACGCGTAAACCAGCAACATGATGGGATCTTCATGGCGTGACTTTGATACAGCTGGTTGGATTAGCAGACCCTCACCCAAAATCCAGGGTATCGATAAGTTACTGGGGCGTCAGGGCTGTGGGTGCCCTAAACGCAAAAGGTGAAAGCTGACAACTAGCGCATCGCCGGCCCTTGATAGGCTGGATTCTGTTCCGGAAAGCTTCGTCGACTGCTTACTTCAAGATCCCTCTAGAACCGCACGTGGGTATTTTCTAGTCTCAAATATGTTTCTTCTTAATGTTCCGTCTCCGCAAGTTTGGTCAGTTCCACTTTCTTCTAATCTCGCTCCTAGATGCCTTTAATGCTACATAAGTACAACATACCGCCCACTTTAAACCCCGAGCCAGGCTAATTGGACAGTGAATCTAGCAGCGGCGAACTCCACACGAGGTGTGCCTTGGTACCAAAGCCAAGCTCCCCCACGGTACGCGGAAATTACCGGGGAACCACGGTTCAGAAACGGCACCGTAAATCCGCACGTACATTCTAGCCTGATGGCTTGTCATTGAAATGTAGGCATTAGCATCCGTGAGGAATGCGCATGGGCAGTCGTCCGGATGTCTTGCTGTTTTCCTTGTGCGATAGACCATGAGAAAGCGTACTCTGTTAGCCGTCGCGGCTTTTTTGCTGATCTCCACAGTTACAGCAAATAATGATACTGTGATAAGTTATACAATGGAGCTGTCTTGTGTATGTCTCAACGTAATGACTGAAAGTGGATCTCCTAAGGAGTTTTTCAACTGACATGAACTTGGGACAGAAAGCTGTGCGCGCTTCATCCATAGAATGGAAAGCCGACCCATCAAAATGTACGGGAGAGGATCTGATAGGTACGACAGAAAGTTGCAGGACTGGTTACCTTTTTCCTGGCATTGACGCTTGTTCGTTCTGGCTTCGCAGTCGTTGCATGATAATACCATAGCTTCAAGCAGCTTGCTGACCACCATCTCGGAGTAGCTCTACGCAACCATGTAGACGGCTTTTGCCACACGTCACAAACAAGTGCAAGCTCTGTCAAAACCGCGAAAGCTAGCTCGCAGCGTACCATCGCTGCCACAATTGCACATGCGCTATCGTCCTCTACGGCAATAAGTGTGCCGACTTGTTCCCGCCGCCACGGTCTCAGTTTTGGAGAATCATCGCACCTACGTCCATCTTCTCTCCGCCACTCTCGAAGTACATTCTCACCTACGGTTGCGGAATCATCAAAACTAAGCCAGAACCGGTCTCGTGGATCCCCATCCCTTTTGACGACAGTCCGACCAACTTCGGCCACGTCATCCACCTCTCCCTTTTCGACTTCGCATGCCGATACCCCCATAGCTGCGGCTGTCCTCTCATATCGTTCCTCGGCCTCGAATCTTGGGGCAATCATCGCTTCTCTAATTTGGGGTTTTATGTTATAAAAAGCAGTCCCTACTGATTTACTCGGCTCTTCATGACACCTGCAGGCACTGCTACATTTGCGGGCCAATGTAAGCATCTTTCATTCGTTACGACTGTATTTCACTACACCCTCAACAATATCCGCCATCCCTTTCTCCATCCTTTTCCTGTATTTCCTCTCCCTGTCCTTTTGTCGCCGAAATCCAAAGCATTGTCTCGAAATGAGCCACTCATACAACGAACTCAAACGAGAATTTGGACGCTAAAAGTTCAACAAGGACAATATTGTGAAACATGGCCTTTAATCCGTTTACGCAGAAGACATGTCGGATTTGAAAAGCGCTTGTTTCGAGCTTATGAATGTCGTAGGATTCGCCAACTTCGTCCAGAGTCTTACAGTAGAGAACCAGGGCTAATTCCTGGTCTTCTGTAAGTCGGCTGTGAGATGGTGTGCGATCTGTTCTGACTCCAATGCCGTGCCAGCGGCGCGACAAACGCAGTCGAGGAACGTCAAATTCTCGAGCCAAGTTGGTAATATTTGGGGCCGGTTGGGTCCGGGCTTTGGCCAATGCCAACTGGATTCGTTCTTCAACTTCTGCGTAATTGCTAGGCATTGCGGTTGTTGCGTTATTGCGGCTTGTACACAAGAGGGTGAATTTGTTGTTACGATAGCGACCCTGGCCCCTCACCCGGGTCATCTTTTCGCCGGCTTGGCATCGCCTGGGGATACCTTCGTCGCCGCCATCGTTGCTCCTCCGCTCCTCTTGTCCTACTTCATCGTCTTACCTAGGTCACAGTCGTGACACCGTTCAATTGGGTGGGAGCTCCTCGCTCCCACCTTAGTTGGGCCGCAGTTGACCCGTAGAACGACTGACAATCGGCTAGGCACTGAAGAGGCCCCGCACTTGTGCTACCGTAAGACTTTGAGCCACGCTGGGCTGCCACCCGATTTTATTTGTCTCCCCTACCTTAATCTATCTGAGCATCTCTTAGCGCTATTCAGAACTATCCATTCCAAGCTGCTCACCGTCGCCATGTCTAACGTCACAACCCACCAATACCGGCCGCCAAAGAGCCGGATATTGCTTCGATTTACGAAAGACTAGCTTGAACCCAGCGTTGAAGTCAGAGCATGATGACTTTTAAATTTCGGCGTTGCTTATACCACTGGTCTTGGCTCAGAATTCGCAACAGCAGATTACTATTCACTTATCAGCTACGGTGACGTCTTCCAGGACCCAATCACCTTCTCCCGAGTTCCAGAAGAGTCAGTCGCGATGCCGAGATCTCGCCGACCCAATGCCACGACACTGTGAAGATCAAGGCTCGGGCCGAATTGTGGCCTGCGTCTCTGGCGACTCTTGCGTAATGGTGGTTTGTTGATTAGTATAACACAGCACGCCTCAAAAATTACCAAGCACCTCCAGGAAAATATCCACCAAATGCGTCGAGCAGCGACCCTGATTGGCCCATTCGTGTGCTCCAGGAGATCATCCTTCCGCCCGTGCTTCCCCAGTTTCAGCCCTGTGTACCTTGATCACTATTCTTTATTCACTTCTTTGCTTATGGCATTCTCCTACGTGGCCAGCGATTCTCTGCCTGACAGGCAGCAAGGTGCCGAATATGCCGTGCCGGAAGTGTCTTGCCACGTCGGGTGCACACGCCGGTGCGGTGGAGTGGTGGACGAGCATAGTCCGCCGTGTTGAATCCGAGCGCCAGTCGCCTGAGCAAGGCGTCTGTAGAAAATTTTAGAAGCAACAGAAAAGACATATAAGGGGTAGGCCCGGTACCAGGCATTCATCAGTCAACACCTCGTCCAAGTCGTTTACTACCAATCACCATGGCCGAGAACACCAAGCTCTTTACACCTCTCAAGGTGGGCAGCACCCAACTCGAGCACCGCGTCGTCATGGCGCCGCTCACCCGCTTCCGCGCCACCGAGGAGAACGTTCCGACCGAAGTGATGGCGCGCTACTACGCCCAGCGCGCCGTCGTCCCCGGCACCCTGATCCTCTCCGAGGCCACCTTCATCTCGGCCAAGGCGGGCGGCTACGCCAACATCCCCGGCCTCTGGACCGAGGAGCAGCTGGCGGGCTGGAAGAAGGTGACCGACGCCGTGCACGCCAAGGGCAGCAAGATGTGGTGCCAGCTGTGGGCGCTGGGCCGCGCCGCCTGGCCCGACCCAGAGGGCTCGGGCGGCGCCGTCAAGAACGAGGACTTCGACTTCGAGAACAACTTCTGCAGCGCCAGCGACGTGCCCATGGCCGCCGGCCTGCCCGCGCCGCGCGCCCTGTCCGAGGACGAGATCCGCGGCTTCATCGCCGACTACGCCACCGCGGCCAGGAACGCCGTCGAGAAGGGCGGCTTCGACGGCGTTGAGATCCACGGCGCCCACGGCTACCTGATCGACCAGTTCACCCAGGACGTCTCCAACAAGCGCACCGACGCGTGGGGCGGCAGCGTCGAGAAGCGCGCGCGCTTCGCCCTCGAGGTGACCGAGGCCGTCGTGGCGGCCGTCGGCGGGCCCGACAAGGTCGGCATCCGCCTCAGCCCCTACTCCAACTTCCAGGGCATGCGCATGGCCGAGGGCCACATCGAGCCGCAGTTCTCCTACCTCGTCTCCGAGCTGCGCAAGCGCCAGCTGTCGTACCTGCACCTCGTCGAGCCCCGCGTCGCCGGCGTCATCGACCGCGACCCCAAGGACGAGAACCTCTTCTGGGCCCTCGAGGCGTGGGGCGCCGAGAAGCCCGTCCTCATCGCCGGCGGCTTCACCACCGACCTCGCCAAGCAGGCCGTCGAGCAGAAGTACAAGGGCTACGACGTCGCCGTCGTCTTCGGCCGCCGCTACATCTCTAACCCCGACCTCGTCTACCGCGTCAAGAAGGGCATCGAGTTCGCCCCGTACGACCGCTTCACCTTCTACATCAACCAGAAGGCTGGCGCCAAGTGCGAGCCCGGTTACATCGACTACCCCTACTCTGACGAGTATATCAAGGAGTTCGGCAAGCCTGCTGAGGCCGCTTAGATTTTTTTTTTCATTCAGTGATACGATCATGTGCATAGCGATATAGATGCATCGTAGATGGAGTTTGGGATTCATGATGGGATTGTTTTCAATGTCGTAGATTAATGTCACCTTCTTCTTGACACTTCTATGGAAATCGTCCTGTGAAACCACCATGACATAGTTACTGATCTACATGATTGCTTGCTAACGGAAAAAATTTGTTGGTTTGTGAACCGTTGCGATGAAAGGCATGAGGCTGAATGGAAATGGATCCCTGTTACGTAGGAGCATGGTTGATAAACACCCGTTCAATGTCACTGTCCGCAACCAAGAGTTCCTATGTTCTTAAATAGCTCGATATATAATGAAGGTTATCAATCAAGCTATGTAAGCCCTCATACCTTCAGCGAGTGTCCCATCAACTTCTGGCTCATCCAGAAACTTGAATTCAGTCTGCCTATGCAAAACAACGAGGGCTGATATTCACCGCGAATGCCGATGAAATCAGAAGAGATGTCAACGTGTGTCCGACAGAGGGGGTCAAATACTTTCCATACCGGTTCAGTGGTTACCACTGGCAAAGTGCGGGTGCCCTGAGCAGAGATGGATTCCGCCGTAACGTTTAATCCAATGCTTACAGACCGAGCAACGTTGGGCTGGCCGACGCTCACTCGCGTTCGAATCGTCGGTCTGCTCCTGGGCCGTCATGGTAGGATGAGTGATGAGTGACTAATGTGACTGCAGAAGAAAGCTGAGGTCGATTTGAGCGCTGGATTGAGCAAGAAAGAGGGAATGAGAGCTGCAATTTATACACACCACCTCCTCTCATCGTCCGGACTCAGTCCCTCTTTCCCTTTGTTTTTCACACCGCACTTTAAACCATGCTCTTCCCGGCCATCGAGGCATACCAATGGACGCTCTTCACCCAGGGCCAAAGATGGAAAGCAGGAAGGAAAAGCTGCAGCTGCTGCCTGGAGCTCCGACCGGGGGGGCTTGAAGCCGTGATAGCCATTCCATTCAATCTTCAGCGGTGATCGGACAGCCTGACGGGCAAGATCAGGCCAATCCAGCTCTTCATCCCACCCATCAGCATCCATCACATGAGAAACGACTCGAGCATGACCTCCGAACAGGCGGTGAGTCAAACTGCTTTCGGTGCAGCCAGCGTAGCAGCGCGTCGACTCGGCGCGCAGCAGTATAAGCGGCGCGCATGCGTTAGCCCATGGCGCACCCACCTGACCGCGCGTCGCCACCGCGTCTCCCAATTTCTGCAGGCGTGCGCGCGTATCGCTTCCCTCAGGCCCGCCCCCGGGCGTCCAATGGCCGCGCGCTGCTATAGAACCGTGTGTGCGGTATGCGTCCAACGTTGGCGCCGAAAAGGATCAGCTGCAGCGCAGGGTGGGTGTGTGGGTGGACCACCGTCACGACACAGGAGACCCCGGTTGGGTGACGGGACCTGAGGATTCGCTTTGCAGGCCAGGGGGGTGGGGTTGCCTTTTGGCGGGAGAAGAGAAGAGAAATAGTTCCACCTAGGGAGGCTGCAAGTATAATCTTTGTAGGGAGAGGTCGAATGATACCGGCGCTGTGCTGACCGCTGATAGCTGAGAAGCTACAGAGGAGGGTTCTTCGCAGCAGAACGAGCTCGCGCAGTGAGCGGGGAAGGCCGAGCGTGCGGATGGGGCCGCGTTCAAGCATGCTGATGGGAATTGGTTCGCGGTCCGGAGTGGTGGGTGGTAAGGCGCAGTAGCGGTAAGGCTTGCATCAGGCCAATAAACGATTATCGCACTCCCACCTACCTGTTCGTATCCGGGCAGGCCCATTGTCTCCACGTGTGCGGCACAGCAGTACAGCAAGGATGTCCCACATCGAGTAATTGGAAGACCTGGACGCCTACTGAGCGGTGAGCCATCTTGTTAGTGATGGGCAAGCAGAAGAGGAACGCTTTGCGTCTTTGCTCCGGACCTTGACCAAACGCTAGGGCAGGCAGTGTGTGGAGCGTTTTCAACTTCTCCGCTTGTATGCGCGATCGCCAGCGTCTTGTCGGGGAGCTACTGAGGGCTTCCTGATTGTAGTGGGCACCGTCGACTAATAAAGCAACAAGAAGAGATAAATGGAGCGAAGCTTTCCGACGACCCGACGACCCGACCACGGCCCTCTGACCAGTCGGAATCACGGCAATCGGCACTGTCCGCCATTGCGCCATAGGCCAGGCCTAGCATCAGTTGAGAGCGAGAGTTGATACAGGAGCAACGCTCGCGCCGGTTTGCCGTTGTCGCGGGCTTCCATCAATCGGCGACCGAAGCGCGCGATCTACGCCGGGGGTGGTGTATAGACGGTGCTCCGAGCGCATAGAGCGGTGTTAAGTGGTTGCCGCTGAACGCTGCTCCACTCGCGTACAGCTGCGGCAGAAATTAAATTCGACCAAGGGGAACAACGCGCGACGTTTCGAAGCGATCTCCCTCCCTTTCGGAAATTTGCCGGGTCCCACACGCTCTCCCGCTTCCTAAACGGTGAGGCTTGTTTCAAACAGTAGGTCGCTTACCCGGACTCACGTTTCATCTTGGCGAGTAAATTGGGCTATAGGCGATGGAACTCGTTTATGCGGCGAGAGGGGCACGGGGGAAACAATCAGGCCAGTTCCATACATATACCCACGGGCTTGGCCTGCCGTTGTTTCGTTCTTCTTTCTCTCCTCCATCCCGCTGTGCCGGTTGCCTGTTTTGGATACACTTTCGTTCTCCAAGTCATTCTTTTCCAACGAGTTGATCTCGTACGCCTTTCACTCTTTCCACCACCGTTCTTGAGTAGACCTCGAAAAAACCAACCACTCTTTACCAAAATGCGTTCCGTCAACTCTGTCGCCCTTTTCGCCGCCGCCGTCAGCGCGGGCGAGGTCCTCTGGGATGGCCGCTTTACCGCCGACACCGCGAGCGAGCTGTCGTCGTGGTCGTGGTCGAACCAGGCGGGCGCCTACCAGTACTACATTCACGGCTCCGGCGACCTGACCGACTACGTCAACGTCGGCGCCGACTTCAAGAACCCCGCCGACTCGGCCTCCAAGCAGGGCGCCAAGATCTCCATCGACGAGACCTCGCAGTGGAACGGCGGTGGCATGCTCCGCACCGAGCTGATCCCCCAGACCGACGCCGCCATCAACGAGGGCACCGTCTTCTACCACTTCTCCATGATGCGCAAGGAGGAGAACGCCCCCAACGCCAAGCATGAGCACCAGGTCAACTTCTTCGGTACGACCATATCCCTCCTCTTCCCCCAACCCTGATCACCATGCTAACGGTCCGCGACAGAGTCCCACTTCACTGAGATGAAGTACGGCCTCATCAGCGGCGCGTCCGGCACCGAGAACACCGCTCTGCAGTGGTTCGCCAACAGCGAGTCGCAGTGGAACGTGACCTTCGAGGCCGGCGTCTGGCACAACGTCGCCTACGAGATCGACTTCAGCGGCGGCAGCGTCACCTTCTGGCACAGCACCGGCTCCGACGCCCTCACCAAGACCGCCGGTCCCGTCTCCGTCTCGGCCAGCTCCAACGGCGCCGACTGGCACCTGGGTGTCCTGCGTCTGGAAGGCAACACCGACGCCACGGCCGAGGACTGGTACTTCAGCGGCGTCTACATCGAGAGCGGCGACCTGACCAAGGAGATCGGCTCCGGCTCCGCTTCGGCCAGCGCCTCGCCTGCCGCTGCTGCCGTCGCCACTTCTTCCTCCTCGAGCGCCGCGCCCGCTTCCACCGTCGCCGCCCAGGAGACCACCTCCGCCGTTGCTTCGACCACTTCTGCTGCCGCCGTCGCCACCCCCACCACCCTTCAGACTGTTGCCAGCTCCGCCGCTGCCTCTTCTGCCGCCGCCCAGCCGACCGGCCAGACTGGCAGCGTCCCCGCCACCGGCAACGGCAGCGATGACAGCAGCGACAGCTCTTCGTCCACCAGCGGCAACGGCCTCAGCGCCGACGAGCAGAAGGAGGTCAACGAGGGCATCTACTCCTGGTACCAGTCGCTCAAGTCCTGGTGGTCTGCCAACCAGTAAACGCCTTCATGCCGAATGGGTTTCCACGACGCAGGATTGAGAGTGAGAGAGGAAATGACGTCGGAAAAGAGAGAATATGGTTGTTCTCTTTCGAGTATATATGTTTGATGCGTGTGGTTGCTCCTTTCTTGCCAAATAGCCTATTCTTCTTGTAAATGTATTCAAAACAGCTATGCACGGTACATACCATACTTGAGTTCTCCCCATTAGTCTCCATGGTGATAGGGTTTCTGTCTCTTGTTGAGTAACTTTCAACATGCATCTCAGCTGGACTTGCCCCAGTGAACAAGCCGACTTGCATATGTTCGTCTGCGCGAAACCTGATGATTCAGTCGGAAAATTCTGGCGCAGAACGTGACCAATGCGGTCATCAAAGCTGGTATTTTCCAGGCTATTCCAGCCTGCCATATGTTACAAATATTCCGGCATTTCCCTTCCTCCTCCCGTATTGTCATCTCAACCACGGCAGGACATCCCTTAGATTTCGTGACCAACGACAGGCAGGTTCTTATCCAGAAGCTTTTGCTCGATAACCTTCCACCTACCAACCTGCTTCTCCTTGTCAATGGGCGTAACTCTCCGGCTAGAGATCTTGACGTTAGGCAGCTTGGACAGCGTCCGGTGACCCTCGAGCTTCTCGGCAAGTTTCTTGGGCGGCGGGGGGATAGTGATGTTGCTGAGCAGGACGCCGGCAGTATTGCTGTGAGCGATGACGGGGTCAGAGATGCGGATACCGGTAAGCTGCATGACGCGCTTGACAACCTAAAAACCCGGGACGTTTAGTACGTGCACTCAAACGAGGCTTCCGAGTATCTTCTGCTCACTCACCGCAAATTTGATTTGTGGGTCACGCAGAGAGACGGGCTTCCACGCCCTGGCCTCCTCCACCGCCTCCACGGGGTCGGCAGTCTGCTGGTCGGGAGCCCTCTGCTTGATGATGGCACTACCGTCCTCAGCAGCCGTCAGCTCGACCTCGACAGACGTATCCTCCGCGCCCTTGTAAATGCTTTCCAACGGCACATTCGCGTTCCTCGCCGCATACACCTCAACCAACGCCCTCCTCAGCGCGGCAGCGAGCTCGTTCGCGTCGGTCGTCTTCTTCGACGGGATGTTGAACCTGTTTGACACCCAGTCAGCACAATCAACCTCCCTCAGACAAGAGCGAGATTCTATGTAGCTCTCAACTCACTTTTTGAACGATGGTACCTGCTCCTGTTCCTGCAGCCACTCTTTGCCGCCAACCCATTCCAGACCGTCCCACGTCTTAGCAGGTGCGTAGTCGGGGTCAAAACCCTCCAACGATTGCTCCGACCTCTGGGGGGCTGCTGTTTCTTTCGAGGCAACGGCAGCGGCGGCCTTCTTCTTCCTTGAGGGTTTCTGCGGCGCCGCCGGCGGTTGCTGCGCCGGGCGCATGGGCGAGGTGGCCGAGTAAGGGTCCTCGCGGCCCGGCGCGTATTCGGTACCCCAAATCTTCTTGCGCAGGCGCTCGGTAAAGTCATTCCGCTTTTCGGCGGCGTCGCATGCCGGTGTCGTCGTCGAGAAGGCGCAGGCGCGGCATTGTTGCAGAGGACGGCGGGGTGCGGCGGCGGCGGCGTTAAGCGCGCGGTCAATTGGCCGCGAGAGGCGTGGTATTCTGCGCATGGCGGGCGGGCGGTAACGTGGTCGGGCGGGCGTCGTGAGGTAGAGCTTCGGTTTCCGCTTGGTGGTTGTTTCGAGCGCCCCAGAAATTCCCACGCTAATGGAAACACGTGATGCGTCGTCGGCGGGCCATAACTTTTCAATCCACATTCAACATCTCTTCCAATCATCTCAACATGACTTTAGCTTCCTTTCCATTGGATGATTTCAGCCTCGCTGGATTTCATCTACTTGACGCGTGGATACGTCAAGTGCGTCGCATGTAGCAATACTGCGGTCCACCTACTCTTGCGGAATCATTTCTGCATCAGCAGGACATTAATTACGCTGTCGCGCACCTAATTGATCGTTCACCGGATACCAATTCCTCAATGAAGAACGGGACGCAAGCCTAGAAACCGACAATGACTATGTGCCGTGCGCGTAGCGCAGCAGACTCATGCAGGCTCCCAAGTGCGGAAAAGCGGAGAAGCAGGCCAACTTTGGACGTCTGGACAAGAAGTCCGTGTAACTGCACGCTGCTCCAAACCGCGTTGGTTATCGAGCGCAACCCGAGCGAGCCGCAGCCGCCCGTGCTTGCATACGCGACGTCGCACAAGGACATCAAAGCGCTCTGCACCTGGCCCGAAAACGAAGCCGCACACCCTGGTCTCTTGGGTTGCGGCCGGTAACACTGTCGAACGTCTGATCAGTCGGCATGTGCCACAGCATCCCAGACGAGATTTCGTCTTGCAGGAAATCAAAATGAGTTCCAGTCCTTTTATTCGCCCCTGCTGCCATCACGTTGGTGGCGCCAGACTTTGCTGCCGTCAGCCAGCCCTGGTCGCCTGCGTCAAGCCACCCGCCCATACATATCCCCTTGCATAGTGAGATTTACTGTGACTGATTGTCAGATTGGCTGACTCGTCATGAGGGACAAGAGTAATGACACACGGAACTTTAGTCAGGATGATGCGTATTTCGTCTCACGACGCTCAAGATTGGTGTCCTGTGCGGATCAACGAGGAATATGGTTACCAGACATGCAGGCCCTCTCACGGACGGCAGGCAAAGTCGTCAGATCCAGGTGGCGCATTAAAATCAAATCTCCTGATATGTCCTTGATTCGTCGTGGTTGTTCTACTTGCGAATATGTCAGTCAGTTGGGACAAATAAATCCTTTCACTTATTGGGTGTGTGGTATATCAAGATGATTGGCCCATAGAAAAATCGATGACGACGTGGGAAATCATGTGGACGTTTCTGTATTTCGTTGGCATAATAACAGGAACGAAGCGCTGGTCTACGCTGGATCGGAAAGATGCTTCTGTCAATAGATTATGACTGGTGCTGTCTAAGTTATACATACACAAATGCGGAGCATTAAAATCAATTCCATTCCCTGAAATTAGAAGAGATACGACCAAACTCAATAAATTGGTATAGGCTACCATGAAGGAACAGCATTATAATGCGAACTGTTACATGCTTATAGACAGGAAAAAGCCTCTATATTTCCCCTTCTCTGGTAAGCACCGTCGTCTTCAAAAATCTTGAAATCTACAATGACCTGAAACGTATACGCGTAAATCGTACCCAAAAAATATGCAAAAGGATAGATCATGCTGAGTAGCCAAAGACCCTGGGTATCATAACCACGATAAGAAACTCGCATCCGCCCCCATAATCAACTCACCCAACCATTCATATCACCACGAACCGCTTCCACGCCAATCCTCACACACTCCTTCTGCTCCCCCTCCCCACGCTCTCCGCGTCGCCCATCGTTGACACTTCCCCAATCGAGCTGACCGCATCGACATCCCTCGCCACCCTCCTAATCCCACCATCCTCATTCCCCATCGACGCCGTCCTCTTCACAGACACCTCCTTCGTCATCACGATCCCCGGATACCCGACCAGCTCCTCGTCCACTCCACAAAACAGCCTGCTCTCATCCCCGAACCCATGACCCAACCCCATCTCTAGCTCGAACTCGTCCGTCAACGTCCCCTTTCCTTTCCTACTACTACTACTCCTCGCACCGGAGGCGGAAACGATCTTGGCGCTGTGGTTGTGCGAGTGGTCGCCGTAGCCGGTGATGCGGCCGGCGCCCGTGTGGACGAAGTTGGGCGCCGTCGTCGTCGTCGTCGTGTGCGTGCGCATGTGCGAGGAGCGGTCGCTGCTGCCGAAGATGCGCGGCCAGAAGTGCGCGAGCGTGCCCTTGGTGCACGGCAGGCAGCCGCAGATGATGCCGATGTTTTCCTCGATGCTGGCGATGAGGAGGAGGGTGGACGAATTGTCTGTTCATGCGCGGGGAAAGAAATGGTTAATTCTGTGGTTTGGAGAAAGGATATGAAGGGGAACGAGGCCGGCCGTGGAGTAGCTTACAAAGGACGTCGATGGACTGCACGGCGGGCGGCAGGGTGACAATGCGACATACGCTGGCGGCGAAGACGATGCAGCCGAAGGAGAAGAGCAGAATGAGGCCTAGCCGGTGCTTTAGCGGCATCTGTAGCTTAAACAGAAACTTGATCGGCCACAGGTACACGAGCAGATCGCCCAGGCTATTGAGTGCGGCCGTGGAGACTAGGAGCGTCAGGACATCGACGCAATCACGTTGGATATTGAAAGGCTGGTTCCAGAAGAGATTGATGGGCCTGTGCAATGGAGAGCCGATGTTAGCATTCCGGTGCTGGTTATCACTTCTGGAGGTTGTTTGAAATTCGGAGTTACGAAGTGGTGATCCCTAAAGGCAGAATAGACTAAGAGAGGGAATTGACTTACGTGCACATAAAAAGCACAGAGAAAAAGCTTGTAATCCCCCACATAGCGCTGTACGCTATCATAATCCAGCAGAAATACAGGTTGCTGTTGCCAGGGAAAAGCCTGAGGTATCCACAACAGACGCTGATCTTCGTCAACGCCGAGATCGGATGGAAGAGCAAAATGCTCGTGAACGTATATTTGAACCCCGTTGGTATCTGCTCCGGATTAATGTCCCACATATGGTAGCCGATGCCGTGGCGGGTCCCCAGACAGGTAACGAGGGTATGGCCGATGGCGGTGATGGCTGCCAGGCCCATGATGGCGTCGTCGGTGCCGAAAAGCCCGTTGATGAAGAGGCGCGAGTAGAAACGCATGCAGACAAAAATGACCATTAGGATGGTTAGTGATATTTCTGTGCCTAGCACCGTGACAACGTCCGTATCCGGGTTGACATGATTGGCGGGAGGGAGCGCGCTGGCGAGTTCTGGTCCGAGATAATCTGCAAGCGTGCTCATCGTGATGAACGTGCAGAGCGTTGAAAGGACCAGAAAAACGCGCAGTGGGCGCGCCGTGTGTGTGTGGCTGGCCTGATGGCGGATGCAACCAGAACGTGCAGAGGTGGTAGATATAGTGGATGTAGTAGGAGCTTGTTTTGGATGCGTAACGTTGATATCTTGCAGACAAGCGAGCGTGAACGATGGGTACTAGGTTGAGTACATTGGAGAGGTCGTTACTGATGACCAGCAGCAGCTAAGGTTGCTGGGTCGCCGACGCCGGAGAGGAGGTCGAAAAGAGAGAAACCCCCCACCCCGCGAGGAGGATGGAGGAATTGATTACATATAGCATCGA
Source organism: Lasiodiplodia gonubiensis (assembly GCA_009829795.1). Classification (NCBI taxonomy): domain Eukaryota; kingdom Fungi; phylum Ascomycota; class Dothideomycetes; order Botryosphaeriales; family Botryosphaeriaceae; genus Lasiodiplodia; species Lasiodiplodia gonubiensis. The sequence goes on along the minus strand of RHKH01000002.1, from coordinate 470,406 downwards.
GACCCTCGTCAGATCGATGACTAGGCGCTCCCGAGCCTGCAGCCGCATCGTGCCCCCTGGTCAGAAAACATTGCTAGTCGGTGGTGTTGCATCAGCACTCTGTGACGGCGCAGGCCTCGAAATCAGCTAACGAAACAAACTCAACGAAGCGTCCGGCGAAGGCCCGTGGTAGGGCGGAAACCATGTGATTGTAAAGGGAGCAGGCGAATAGGCTGCCTTGTGGGGGCGATCAGGATCAGCGACGAATCCCAGAGTGGCAGGGACTACGCCGTGGGCCAATTGATTTGGTGTCCGGTTGGCGTCCGGCTTCCTCGGCAGCTGCGCACGTTGCGCCCCCGGAAGATCATTGGGTGCCCACTCCGCTGCTGCCGTCATTTCCTGGTTCTGATGAAGGTAGCTCTGGTAGGACAAGGAGCTGGTCCACCAGCAAGTAATAATAATGCTGTGATGAAAGATGTGGCGTGGCGTGGGATTGGGCGGCTAAAAAGGTGTAGGGCCACCCGGCGGCCGAGTGTTGGCAGTCAGTTGACCCCAACGGCGCGCCCGAGATGGTACATGGCAGGGAGGGTGTACAACAATGGGGTGCTCTCCATCGTCGGCAGCACTCTCGGACGCTGGTTTGAGTTGCTCAGCTGGACACTGACGTGCGCAATTATCGAGTGCAGATCCGCTATGCATCATCCGAAGCAGCCCCTGCACGATGGCGCACCTCCTAGGCAGAGCACGTACCGATAGCTCGTGCATGCACGATTGGATTTCCGGTTATCTGTCCGATCTCAAGGAAAAGGGTGTCTTGACTACTCCCGAGTGGGGGATGGGTCAGATGGCCAAGGCATCAATGCAGTGTTAAGCTTTTCCTAAGTAGGGAAAGTGATCGCCTCAGGCAAATGCACGTTGAGCTGGCCCCGCAATGGAATGTATCCATACACCTAGCTGTACGCTAGCTGCTCGGAGGCACAAGTGGTTATTAATCATCAGTTGTCAGGCAGTCAGATCTATTGACAAAGATACCAGCGACAGAAGGTAAAAAAATGGCTGAAACTGGGAGCCCTGGTGGTCACGAGCGCCAGCCACTTCAAACATCCGCGAATCCTTCATTATCCTCAACGCGGCTGCGGATGCTTTTTTAAGCGGCATACGAAGAAATTTGTCTAAGCTGTATCATTTCATTCTTACATAGGAGCGACATGCCATCCTGCCCTCTGGACGACAAACCACACCCAGTAACTACAACTATATGATCCGATCCGCATTATAACGTCATCGTAAACCACATGAATAATCATAACGCCTTCCCAAAGTACAACCGGTGAATCTCTAAAAGCAAATAAAACCCAAGGTCTTGATCTACGCTTTGTTCAGACCTGAAAAAAAGAAATCCCGCTCCATACCCTGTGACCGCCCTTGGTCTTTTTTGCCCTCCTTTTGATCTTTTTCTATAATCTCGTTTACAAAGCGGAGACTGCAATCGCGATAGCTTGGTCATCGCTGTGGCTAATGCTAACGTTGACCGACTTGACACCTGCCTCCTTGGCAGCGGCATCGGCATCACCGTGGAGCTGTGAAGTTTGTTAGCCTTTGAAGTCTAGAAGTATTGAGTGCAATCAACTTACAGTAACAACGGGAGCGCCGTTCTCATCGTTCAGAACCTCGATATCCTTCAGGCCAGCGCCGGCACCCTTGCCAGCAACGCCCAGCGACTTGAAGACCGCCTCCTTTGCGGACCAGCGACCAGCAAAGCTGGCCGCCGGGTTCGGGGCAGCCTTGCAGTAAGCCTGCTCCTTCTCCGTGAAGTTGCGCTCGAGGAAAGTCTCGTTGTCGATGGGGATGGCAGAGATGTTCTCGACGTCAACGCCGACCTTGGAGTTCTCACCCGCGGTAGCCTTGGCGAGAGACTCGACCATCTGGCGCGTCTGCTCCTTCTTGGCCTTCTCGACCGGAGACTGAGCGGGGATCTTGCTAGGGTACGTCCAGTTCGACGTCTTCTTATCAACGCTGACGCGGGCCGAGGGGTTGAGGAACACCTCGCTCTGCTGAGCCTCCTCGTACGGACCCTTGCTCTTGGCACGGAACATGGTGTTGTTGAGGAGGCCGTCGTGGAAGTAGCGGTAGGCCTTCTTCTGGCGAGACTCAACACGCGTCTTGTAGTTGGCATACTCGGCGTGGTCGAGGGTGGCGAAGAGGTACTTGGGGTGGATGGCGATGGCTTGAGCACCCTTCTGACCGAAACCGAAAGAGGTGACGGAGACGGCCTTGACACCATCCGTCTGGATGGAACGGCTGGGGTAGACCATGTAGTCGAACTTCTCAAGTGCCTTGTCCACGTTGTCGGCGTTGCGGTTGCCCGGGACGAGGCCGCTGTTGAGGACCTGCAGAGCACCGTTCATCATCCAGGCACCGGCAGCACCCTTGGGGTGACCAGTGAGGAACTTCTGGAAGATACCAAGGATGGCGTTGCCCTTCTTGCGGCCAAGGTGCTTCATCTGCTGGCACAGCACATCGGACTCGTTCTTGTCGTTGGCAACGGTAGAAGTACCGTGGCAGGAGGCAACGTCCAGGTCGTCGATGGTCAGGCCCCAAGTGGCGAGAGCACCGCGCATGGGGGCGATCCTGGGGTCTTGCTTCCAGAAGCTGTTGCCCAAGCTGAACAGGGCAGCCTTCTCCTGGCGCTTGGCCTCGCGCTCGATGTGCTCGACGCGGTCGGTCATGTACTCGGACTCGCTGAAGTTGGAGTCCTGAGCCTTCATGGCGGCCACCTCGTCCTGCAGGTACAGGAACTCGGACTCCTGCCACTGCTTGATCTGGCGGCGGCGGTGCTCCAGCTGGCGCCTTCTGTACTTGATGTCCAGCAGAGGAGAGGGGAACTTGGAGACTTCCTCGCGAGCAGTCGTGAGGACACCCTGGCCGGGAGCGGGGACGGAGCGGCCGATCTTGTCTGTGGCAGTGGCAGTGAAGCCAAGGATACCGTAGATCGGAACACCCATGTCCAGGGCAAGACGAGCGTCCATGATGACCTGGATACCGCAACCCTGGGACTCCATGAATCCGTTACGGGTGGTGGTGGTAGGACGCGACATCTCCTTGGGAGTGCGGCCGTGGGCGAACTCATCCTCGGCGTTGCTGGTGGCCTTCATGTTGGCGAACTCGTACGAGCCCTCCTCCTGGAAGTCATCGAAACCACCGACAAGACAGATTCTGGCCTTGCCCTCAAGAATGGTCTCGTAACCAATATCGACGGACTCGACAGCGGTGGCGCAAGCACCAGAGGGAGACTTGATGGGACCAGTGGAAGAGAGGAGCAACATGTTGACCCAGGCGCTCATGGTGTTGATGAAGGACTCCTGGAGGATATCCTTCTGGAGCGGCTTGTCGAGGTAGCGGTCCTTGTACATGCCCCTCAGAGCGCCGGAGCCACCAATACCGGAACCGGTACAGTTACCGACCTCAGAGATGTGGACATACTTGTAGAATTCGTACGGGTCGGTGACACCGGCCGACAGGAGAGCCTCGGAAACGGAGACGAGGACGAACAGGGTGACGGTGTCGACCTGCTCGATGATGTCCTCAGGCACGCCGTACCTGCGAGCATCCCAACCAGTGGGGACCTGGCCAGCAACGAGACGGTCGAAACGCAGGGCCTTGGGGATGAGAAGAGAGGCACCCTTCTTCAAGCGGACACTGTAGTCGCCGGAGTCGGCAATCTCGAAGATCTCGACCTTGTCGCCGTGCTCACGCTTGAACTCTTCAGCGGTCTCCTTGGACGCCTCGAAAGGCTCGAGGTCCTCGTCGATCTGGACCTCCTGAAGAAGCTGCTTCTTGTTGGGGTCGTAGCCGCCGAAGAGCTCGGGCTCGATGAGACGGATGCCGGAGTGCTCAAGAACGAACTTCTCGTACTTCTTCTTGATGTCCTTGTCGTCCACGGGGTCTCCAGTCTTCGCATCAACCCAGCCAGAGTAGCTCTTGCCCTTGATCATACCGTTGTGGTTCTTGATGAGACCCATGATCCAGGCCATCTCCACGCAACCCTCGAGAGAGAACTCGCCGTAGGCTTCCATCTCCCAACGGGTACGGGCGTTACCCCAAGGACCAACCTCGGCGAAACCGGTGACAACAACCACCTTCTCGAGGTCGACCATGCCCTTAAGGTTCTCGTTGAGCGGCTTGACTTCAGTCTCCCAGTCGGGCACCTTAGGGAAGTCGAACTTGAGGTTGGCACGAGGCTGAACGGTGACCTTCTGGTACAGAGCCTCGTTCTTCTCGCCGTTGACAATCTTGTTCTCAGTAGAGGTCTCCTTGGTGACGGCCTTGCGGATCTCGCTGGTCTCAGTGTGCTCCTTGCGGAGGTCGGTCATGAGATCCTTGAGGTTTGGCAGGTACTGGAAGCCACCGTTGAGATCGGCCCAGACAGGCTCGACCTGGCAGAGGTTGACGATCGACGGAGACATGAGACCCAAAAGGTTGAAAGCCATCTCCTGCTGCGAGAAGGTGCGGACACCGTACCTCTCAATGCCCTCGGCAACAATGTTGTTGCCGGCCATGAGACCGGTACCACGGGTCCAGCCAATGACAGCACCGCAGATAGTGAGGTAGTTACCCCAGCTCTCAGAGTGCCACCTGCTGAAGAGGGTCTCAAGCGCAATCTTGGACTCAGCGTACAGACCATCGTTACCGAAGGTACCGTGATTGGGAGACAGAGGCAGGACGACCTGAGCGGGGCGGGTCTCGTACGCATTGGCATGCTTCTGCTGCTTGACGCAGCCCAGAAGCCTGAGCAAGTTGGTCAGCATGATACGGTGAGCAAGCTCAGACTTGGAGTCAATGCCATCAATCTCGCGGCCATTCTCAGAAATGGCGGCGAAAGGCACGACGTAGTCGAGATCCCAACCGAGACCGGTCTTAGCGTCGTAGATGTAGTTGACAAGAGCCTCAACATCCTGCTTGCTGCCCTGGTTGAAGGGAACAACAATGAGCTGGGAGCCACGAGCACCGTAGCGGGAGTAGATGGACTGGTAGTACTCGTTGACCTGGCGCGAGAAACGGCTGGTCGTAACGACAACCTTGGCACCACCAGCGATCAGGCCCTGAAGGACCTCAGCACCGATGGAACCAGCACCAGCACCGGTCATCAGGACATTCTTGCCCTGGAAAGTGACACCATCGCGGGCGGCACGCTCCAAACCATCAAGGTAAACACCGGTAAGCTTCTTGCTGTACTCCCAGCCGTGCTCATCCTTGCGCTTGAGGTGCAGGAAGGGAATGGTCTCAACCTTGCCCTGCTTGTTCGTACCGTTGATGCGGCCGTTGCGGCCCTTGCGACGGCCATTGGCGCTCTTGCCGTTCTCCGAGGGGATGATCTGGCCCTCGTTCATGGACAGAGAGCGGATGACATCGCTGTACAGGGTCTTAATCTGCAGCTGAGACGACTTGGATAGCTTGTGCTGCTGGCGGATGAGCTTGTAGATCCGCTGCAGGTCATTCTGGACCTTGGTGCGGTTGCCGTACTCGGAGAGCTTGCCACCCTCGGCCATCTCCTTGACGTAGTGCTCAAGTTTACGCACGCTGGACCTGGGAACCTCGGCGTAGTTCATGTTACCGCGAGCATCGATGTTGAGCGAGGGAGCAGTGGGCATGGCGACATCCTTGTAAACGGGGGCAGCGTTGAGGACGTCCTTGCAGTTCTCAATGAGCTGCTGACCAAGCTCCTTGGCAAGCTCGTAGGTCTCGCCGCGCTCGGTGGGGCAGTGGTCGATGTGGTACTGCATGAACTCCAGAAGGGTGGGGTTCGAGCGGTTCATGATGTTGATGCACTGGCTGACAATCTCGCGGTCCACCGCCTTGAGGCGACCGAAAATGATGTCGTAGTACATGGTAAGAGCATCCTGGCGCGCCCAGTTCCACGAGGAGTCGTAGACACGCGCCTTGAGAGGCGTGAACTGGGGCTCGATGCCAGCAGCGTAGAACTCGCCGTGCTCCGTGTTCCAGAGATCCAGCTGAGCTTGGAGTGCCTTGTTGGTCTCCTGCGATCCAACGAAAGCCTTGTCGCCAGAGCGGAGATCCAGCTTGAGGTAGCGGGCAAACAGCTCGAGCTGCTGCTTGAAGAGCGCCCTCTGGTCCTTGGTGAGGGCGTCGATGGCAGCAGGGTCCATCATCATGCCGCCAGCACTAGCGCCGGCATCGCCACCAGCAGCGGGTGCAGACAAGCTGATGCCTGCACTACCAGCGTACTTGTTGGCAATGTCGTCGAGCCACGCCTTGGCATCATTTTCGGAACCAAGACGTGCGGCCGGCTCCATGGTCAGACCGAGCAGCAGAACACCGTCCTGACGGCCGGCTGCAAGACCCCACCTGGTCTCGAGGTATTTCCTTGCAGATGTGTTGTTGAAGCCACCGGGCATCTTGGAGGAGATCAGGCGCGCAATGAGGGAAGACGACTGCTTGCCGAGCTGGCCGTTGAAAGTGGCCTGCATCGACGCACCGAGCTCGTCGAGAGGGGTGTCCTCGGGCTTCTCTGGAGTCGAGCCGAATTCCTTGCCCAGGTCTCCGAGAATTTCGTTCTGAAGGGTTGACTTGCCTGCGCAAGAAGTTAGCAATTCCCCTCTTCACGTTGCTGACGGGTTCAAAATTTTCTCACCTCCAACCAAGTCCTTGATGGCCTTGCTCAGCGGAATGTCGCCGAGCGGCTTCTTCAACTTCTGAGCAACTAGCGCACGCAGGATATCGGTGGCCGTAACCGGGGCATCTGGCACGGCGGCCGCGGGGCCTGCACTGGGAGCGGGTGCGGCGGCAACAGGTGCGGCGGCCGCGGCAGCTGGGGCAGAAGCTGCTGCGGACGACGACTCTGCTGCGGCCGGGGCCTCAGGCTCATCTTCCACGGGGTCGACATCGTAGTAGATGTCCTTCGGGTCCTTGTTGTAGCAGAGAATCTGGCGCTGGACGGAGCGTGCCGCATCGTGTGCCTCGTACTTGGAGGCCAATGTCCGCTTGGCCATGACGCCGAGCGTGTCGGCGGGGCCAACCTCGACAATGCGCTCGGTGGTCTTCTCGCCGAGGATGACATCCTGCGTCTCAATCCATCTTACAGGCGACGCGAACTGGTATGCAAGCAGCTCCACGAGGAGCGTGTGGGAGAGCTCCTGCTCGATCTCGGGACGCATGATGGCGGTGAGTAGGGCGGAGGGCGCGGCGAGAAATTTTTGGGGTGTGAATTAAAAGGCGCGGGTATCTAAGGCGAATGGAGCGGGCACAGCGGTGCGGGAAGGAAATTGCGCGTGACCCAATGGCGCGTGCGGAGTGCGCAACAAAAAGGCGGAGAGGAAGTGAAGAGATGGATGATTGCTGAGGTGGGTGTAGAGGGCATTCACCACCAAGGCAGCAGAAGAGTGTGTAAGAAGAAAGGGCGGGCGGCACACGACTTTCAAAAGGCAGCGCACGGGCGTGCTGTTGTTGGTATCAGTGGCTTTGGCGCGCACGGCAGGCACAGGTGTTGAGAAAGGCAGCTCTATGTTGAAGCTTTGGCTGCCGGCGCGCCCAACGAAAATCGGCTAGTGTTGACCTGGCGGGCGGCGATGAACGCATGAATCACGCACCTCCGCACGCCAACCCTGCGCTACGCCGCCAACAGGACCGGTCTTCAGGAATCTGGACGGCTCAGCGAACCGCGTGAGTGCAATTTTCGCCGCCGCGCGTGTTTTGGCACTCCCGGTCGGCCCCGAGCAACGGCAGCGCATGCAGGTGAGCCTCCTTCCGCCCGGTAGGGCCCCGCGGTTGGCCGGGGGGTGCCTGCGCCAGCGTTAAACGTGCATAGCTGACGTCCCAACCGAATGCACCCCTGCACAGACGCGCTCAACTGAAAGCTGTGCTCCAGGCCCGCCAGGCGCATGCTCGCGACAGAAAAAAGAGAGTTGCTGTCCGCGGCCAGCCCTCCACAACATCACTGCCACGCCCTCTCTCTTCTTCTTTCTGCCCGCCTCTTCTCCGTCTTCCCCTCCTCCACTTTTAGAATTCCCCCAGCACCCGGGGACGTGATACCCACCGCCAAGGGAGCTGCCCGCGCAGTACAGACGAATTCCCTTGCGCCGCCACGGACTGTTGGTCTCAGCTGCCACCGCGCTTTTGGTGAGTGCCGTCCGCTCCAAGATTGCTGTCTGCCCCGTCCGACGGTGTTGGTGGGTGCGGGGCGTGAGCAATTGCTCCGTCCGACGCCTGCCAAAAAGTTGCCGCAGCATTCTGTGCGGGGGCCAATTGTACTGATTCTGCCGGACAGCACCAATTTAATCTTCGGCCATACCTACACATAGACACCGACCCTTCCCGCACAACATCTGCAACCATGTACGGCTCTGGTCCGCAGACTGGCGTCTCCACGCCGCGCTCGCAGGCGCACCTCCGCCCTCTCATCCTCTCTCACGGCTCGCTCGAGCACACCTTCCTCATCCCCACCGCCCTCCACTTTAATGCTTCACAACTCAAGGACACCTTCCTTTCAACTCTTCCCGAGCCGACCGAGGACCGCGCTCAGGATGACGAGCCGTCGTCAGAGTGCGAATTGGTGGCGAGATACCTGGGCTTCATTGCCAGGGAAGTCGAGGAGGGCGACGACCCGGGCTCGTTCGAGGAGGTGCTCAAGCTCGTGCTGAACGAGTTCGAGCGTGCTTTCCTCCAGGGCAACGAGGTTCACGCCATTGCCGCCCGCCTGCCGGGCATCGAGTCGAAGAAGCTCACCGTCGTGAGCGCATACTACGGTGCTCGCGCCGCTGTTGACAGGCCGATCAAGCACCACGACTCGGCGCTGTTCCGTGAGGCCGCCGACGGCAACGCACACATTTACCCTGTTTTTGGTGGCCAGGGCAACATCGAGGAGTACTTCGAGGAGCTCCGCGAGGTCTACACTACCTACCCGGCGTTCGTTGAGGATTTCGTCAACGCCGCCGCCGCTCACCTGCAGACGCTTTCCCGCGACGAGCGCGTCTCGAAGCAGTACGCAAAGGGCCTGGACGTTCTTCGGTGGCTGAACAACAAGGAATCGCAGCCCGACACTGAGTACCTTGTTTCGGCGCCCGTCAGCTTGCCACTCATTGGTTTGACCCAGCTTGCTCACTACGTCGTTACTTGCCGTGTCCTGGGAAGCCACCCCGGCCACCTCAGGAGCTACTTCAGCGGCACTACTGGCCACTCGCAAGGTGTTGTCACCGCTGCCGCCATCGCGGCCTCCAAGAGCTGGGAGACTTTCGACAAGGCGTCGCGGGATGCCTTGACCGTTCTCTTCTGGATCGGTTCTCGCAGCCAGCAGGCCTACCCGCGCACATCTCTCTCCCCGAATGTTCTGCAGGATTCGGTTGACAATGGCGAGGGTACTCCCACGCCTATGCTTTCGATCCGTGACCTTCCCAGGAAGGCTGTCGAGGATCACATCGCCACGACGAACGAGCACTTGCCCAAGGATCAGCACATTGCCATCTCTCTGGTCAACAGCGCGCGCAACTTCGTCGTTACTGGTCCTCCGATCTCCCTCTACGGTCTGAACCTGCGTCTGAGGAAGGTTAAGGCGCCGACTGGCCTTGACCAGAACCGCATTCCTTTCACTGAGCGCAAGGTCCGCTTCGTCAACCGCTTCCTTCCCATCACTGCGCCGTTCCACAGCCCTTACCTTGCCGAGGCGACCAAGTTCCTCGACGAGGATCTCAAGGACATCGTCATTCCCAGCGAAGATCTCGGCATTGCCATGTTCGACACCAACACGGGCAAGGATATTCGCGAGGACAAGGCCGCAAACATTGTGCCCACTCTTGTTCGAATGATCACCCAGGACCCCGTGAACTGGGAGCAGGCAACTGTTTTCCCCAACGCGACCCACGTGCTGGACTTCGGTCCCGGTGGCATCTCTGGTCTGGGCGTCCTCACCAACCGCAACAAGGAGGGCACCGGTGTTCGCGTCATCCTTGCAGGCACCATGGATGCCGCGAACACCGAAGTTGGCTACAAGCCGGAGCTTTTCGACCGCGACTCTGAGCACGCTGTCAAGTACGCTGTTGACTGGGTCAAGGAGCATGGTCCTAAGCTTGTCAAGACCTCGACTGGCCAGACTTTTGTCGATACCAAGATGAGTAGGTTGATCGGCCTTCCTCCGGTCATGGTTGCGGGTATGACTCCTTGCACTGTGCCGTGGGATTTCGTCGCTGCCACCATGAACGCCGGCTACCACATCGAATTGGCCGGTGGTGGTTACTTCATTGACCCCATGATGACCGCCGCGATCCGCAATATCGAGGGTGCCATCCCTGCCGGTCGTGGTATCAACATCAACTTGATCTACGTCAACCCGCGTGCCATGAGCTGGCAGATTCCGATGATCGGCAGGCTCCGCGCTGAGGGTGTCCCCATCGAGGGTCTCACTATCGGTGCCGGTGTTCCGTCGATTGAGGTTGCCAACGAGTACATTCAAACGCTTGGTCTGAAGCACATTGGCTTCAAGCCCGGCTCCATGGATGCTATTCAGCAGGTTATCAACATTGCCAAGGCTAACCCTACTTTCCCTGTCCTCCTTCAGTGGACTGGTGGTCGCGGTGGTGGTCACCACTCTTTCGAGGACTTCCACCAGCCCATCCTTCAGACGTACGGCCGCATCCGCAAGTGCGACAACATCATTCTCGTTGCCGGCAGTGGTTTCGGTGCTGCTGAGGACACCTACCCCTACCTTACCGGTGTTTGGGCCAACAAGTTTGGTTTCCCTGCCATGCCCTTCGACGGTTGCCTGTTCGGTAGCCGTATGATGGTTGCCAAGGAGGCCCACACTTCGCCGGCTGCTAAGCAGGCGATCTGTGACGCGCCCGGTGTTGACGACAGCGAGTGGGAGAACACCTACAAGCGTCCCACCGGCGGTGTTCTTACCGTTCGCTCTGAGATGGGTGAGCCGATTCACAAGCTTGCTACCCGCGGTATCCTGTTCTGGGCCGAGATGGACCAGAAGATTTTCGCCTTGGACAAGGCCAAGCGTCTTGTTGAGCTGAAGAAGAACCGTGACTACATCATTAAGAAGCTCAATGACGACTTCCAGAAGCCTTGGTTCGGCAGAAACTCCGCCGGCGAGTCTGTGGATCTGGAAGACATGACCTACGGCGAGGTCGTCCGTCGCCTGGTTGAGCTCCAGTACGTCAAGCACCAGTCTCGCTGGATTGACACCTCCCTGCGCAACTACACCGGAGACTTCATCCGTCGCGTTGAGGAGCGCTTCACCTCCACCCCCGGCAAGCCCTCGTTGGTCCAGAACTTCAAGGAGCTCGAGCAGCCTTTCGAGTTCATCGAGAAGCTTCTCAAGGAGTACCCTGAGGCCGACAAGCAGCTCATCAACGCCCAGGATGTGCAGCACTTCCTTATGCTCAGCATGAGGGTCACGCAGAAGCCTGTCCCCTTCGTTCCTGCCCTGGACGAGAACTTCGAGTTCTACTTCAAGAAGGACTCCCTGTGGCAGTCCGAGGACCTCGACGCTATTGTCGACCAGGACGTTGGCAGAGTGGCCATTCTTCAGGGCCCCATGTCTGCTAAGTACTCCACCAAGGTCGATGAGCCCGTCAAGGACATTCTCGATGGCATTCACAACGGCCACATCAAGGCTCTGACCGAGGAGTTCTATGGCGGTGATGAGTCCAAGATCCCCGTCGTGGAGTACTTCGGCTCCAAGCTCCTTGGTGCTCACGATGATGTCGTTGAGGTTGAGGGTCTTACCGTCTCGGAAGTTCCCGACAAGACTATCTACAGGCTCTCGTCTGCGCCCAATGCCACTCTTCCCGACATTAAGTCCTGGATGCAGCTCCTGGCCGGCAACACTTACTCTTGGAGGCACGCTTTCTTCACTGCCGATGTCTTCGTTCAGGGCCAGAGGTTCCAGACCAACCCCATGCAGCGGATCTTCACGCCTACTCTTGGCATGATGGTTGAGATTTCGTACCCCAACGACCCTTCCAAGACTGTCATCACCATGAGGGAGCCTTCCACCGGTGGCAAGCATATCAAGACTGTTGAGATCAGCCTTCAGGGCCAGAATGAGATCTTGGTCAACATGATCGAGGAGCGTTCTGCTCTCCACAAGCCCGTTGCTCTGCCTCTCAAGTTCACTTACCACCCGGATTGCGGCTACGCGCCCATCCGCGAGGTCATGGAGTCTCGCAACGACAGGATCAAGGAGTTCTACTACAAGCTTTGGTTCGGCGACGAGGCGTGCCCCTTCAATGCTTCCGTCACTTCCACCTTCGAGGGCGGCAGGGCTACTATTACCGGCGAGGCCATCAATGACTTCGTCCACGCTGTTGGCAACACTGGCGAGTCCTTTGTCGATCGCCCCGGCAAGGAAGTTTTCGCGCCCATGGATTTCGCCATCGTTGTTGGCTGGAAGGCCATCACCAAGCCCATCTTCCCTCGTGCTATCGACGGTGATCTGCTCAAGCTTGTCCACCTGTCGAACGAGTTCCGCATGGTCCCGGGTGCTCAGCCTCTCAAGAAGGGTGATGTTCTCGACACCACCGCCCAGGTCAACGCTGTCATCAACCAGGAGGCTGGTAAGATGGTCGAGGTCTGTGGCACCATCACTCGCGATGGCAAGCCTGTTATGGAGGTCACCAGCCAGTTCTTGTACCGCGGTGCTTACACCGACTTCGAGAACGCTTTCCAGCGCAAGTCGGAGACGCCCTTCAACCTGCACCTTGCAACTACCAAGGACGTCGCTGTCCTGCGCTCGAAGGAGTGGTTCAAGCTCGAGGACTCTGACACTGATCTCCTGAACAAGACCCTGACCTTCAAGCTCCAGACCCTGACCCGCTACAAGAACAAGAGCATCTTCAGCTCTGTGGAGACTGTCGGCGAGGTTCTGCTTGAGCTGCCTACGAAGGAGATTGTCCAGATTGCTTCCGTTGAGTACGAGGCGGGAACTTCGCACGGCAACCCCGTCGTCGACTACCTTGAGCGCACCGGCACCAAGGTTGACCAGCCAGTGCTCTTCGAGAACCCCATTCCTCTTCACGGCAAGAGCCCGCTTACCCTCAAGGCTCCTGCGTCCAACGAGACCTACGCGCGTGTCTCCGGCGACTACAACCCCATTCACGTATCCAGGGTGTTCTCCAAGTTTGCCAACCTCCCCGGCACCATTACTCACGGCATGTACTCCAGCGCTGCCGTCCGTAGCCTTGTCGAGACCTGGGCTGCTGAGAACAACATTGGCCGCATCCGCAGCTTCCACGCCGATCTCGTCGGCATGGTCCTGCCCGATGACGACATTGACGTCAAGCTCCAGCACGTCGGTATGGTCTCTGGTCGCAAGATCATCAAGATCGAGGCCTCCAACAAGGAGACTGAGGACAAGGTTCTCCTTGCCGAGGCCGAGGTTGAGCAACCCACTTCCGCGTACGTGTTCACCGGTCAGGGTTCGCAGGAGCAGGGTATGGGTATGGACCTGTACAACAGCAGCCCCGTTGCCAAGGAGGTCTGGGACCGTGCCGACAAGCACTTCCTGGACAACTACGGCTTTGCCATCACCCACATTGTCAAGAACAACCCCAAGGAGCTCACCGTTCACTTTGGTGGACCTCGTGGCAAGGCCATCCGCCAGAACTACATGTCCATGACTTTCGAGACTGTGGCTGCTGACGGCACCGTCAAGTCGGAGAGGATCTTCAAGGAGATCGACGAGGAGACTACCTCGTACACTTACCGCTCTCCTAGCGGCTTGCTCTCTGCTACTCAGTTCACGCAGCCGGCGCTTACTCTCATGGAGAAGGCCGCCTTCGAGGACATGAGGGCCAAGGGTCTTGTCCAGACTGACAGCAGCTTCGCCGGTCACTCGCTCGGTGAATATGCCGCCCTTGCTGCTCTTGCCGAGGTCATGCCCATTGAGAGCTTGGTGTCTGTTGTGTTCTACCGTGGTCTGACTATGCAAGTCGCTGTCGAGCGCGACGAGGCTGGTCGCTCCAACTACTCCATGTGCGCGGTCAACCCCAGCAGGATCTCGAAGACGTTCAACGAGCAGGCTCTCCAGTATGTTGTTGAGAACATCGCTGAGCAGACTGGCTGGTTGCTCGAGATTGTCAACTACAACATCGCCAACATGCAGTACGTCGCTGCTGGTGACCTGAGGGCTCTCGACTGCCTTACCAACGTCACCAACTACCTCAAGGCGCAGAAGATCGACATCCAGCAGCTGATGCAGACGCTCTCGCTTGAGGACGTCAAGGCTCACCTGGTCGAGATCATCAAGGAGTGCGCCAAGCAGACTGAGGCCAAGCCGAAGCCTCTGGAGCTGCAGCGTGGCTTCGCAACGATTCCGCTCAAGGGTATCGACGTGCCGTTCCACAGCACGTTCCTGCGGTCCGGTGTCAAGCCTTTCCGTTCGTTCTTGCTGAAGAAGATCCAGAAGACGTCGATCGACCCCAGCAAGCTGATCGGCAAGTACATTCCCAACGTGACTGCTCGTCCTTTCGAGCTCACCAAGGAGTACTTCGAGGACGTGTACCGCCTCACCAACTCGCCCAAGATTGGCAACATTCTCGCCAACTGGGAGAAGTACGACGATAAGCCGCAGGAGGCGGCGACTGCGACCGCTCCGGCGTCGTAGATGACAGGAAGAATGCACGAAGAAAAATGAGAGGGCAAAAAATGAAAACGGCGAACTGTGTTGGTAACGACTTATCTGCTATGGAGTTATGGTAGGAAGGGTTCAAGAGGCATCTAGATTTTGCGAGTTCATGTATATCCATGGCGGTGGCTTGGTCTGGTCCATTGAGTTATTGTTTGTGCTTAGATTTCCAAATCAAAACTTCAAACCAATTGCTTGCGCCTTCCAACGTGTGAAATTACTTTCTCAGGCTTGCTATCTTGTCAACGGGTCGAGCTCTAGCACGTAGAAGGTTGAAAATGCGAAATGTGATAAAGTGTTGGGAAATGTGCAATGCGTGCTTCCCATGCGTGCACGTGAGCGCGAGGATTCGGCGCGGCATCAAGCTCAGTTGCCGAGGTTTTACCGCCGTTCCAACTGTGTTAGGTTGTCACGTTGTAAACATCCCAGAAGCATGTCGAGTGCAAGCTAATACAACCTGCCTGATCCTCACCCGGTCAACCGCCGCCGCCGTCGCCGCACCACCTGTGCGCTCCCGCCATGGATCGGTATCGCTCGGCGCATACGCCGATGGATTACGAGTACTCAAATGGCACCGGCCCTATCGATGAGAGCTCGCCGTTTATCATCGCGTCGAGGAACGCGAACGCGCAAAACAAGAAACGTAAGTTAGGTGCGCCACCACTCCGCGCTGGCTACCTTGCGACTGGGAAGAAGCTCGCGTGGCATTGTGAGATGTTGTTGGGCCGTAATTGATGTATTTTCGTGTACGACAGGGAATCACAGTCTATTCGACTCGCCGAACAAGTCTACACCCAGCCTCCGGCCTCCAGCCTCCCAATCCTTCTACTTTTCGCAAGCGCCCTCGGCAGTCGATCACAACACCGGACGCAGCAGCCCCACCAGGCCCCTCTCCTCCGTTCCTGAACATCTGCGGGACCCCAAGTTTTCTACCCCGCGCAAGCCTTCTACCGACTTCAACTTTAGCTCCGGCGGCGAGACGCCTGAAACACCTGGAGACCCGGACGCGGATAACGCAGATAGCGAGGCCACACCCGACAGCAGCTTCATGGGCTTTAAAAGTCGTGCGGCAAGTTTCATGGCGGGCGGGAAGAACAGGGATAATGCGAGTCCAACGAAGAGTCCGACGAAGGAGTCGAAGGATCGGAGAAGAGACAGCTGGATAGGCGGACTAGCCAAGGTGCTCGGCAGCCCGGGAAAGGAAACGAGTGTCGCCAAAATGCCCTACTCAGACAAGGCCGAGAAGCGCATTATCAGGCGCCGGCAGAAGGAGACCGGTCGGAAACGAAACTCTGGACGCTCACGGCGCGGTGCGGATGCCGACTCGGACGACGACGATAGGACCAAAGATGGGAAGAATCCGGCAGCGAGCAACGTCATCGGCGCAATACTGTCCTATATCGACTCGCATCCGAACCTCCCGCACACCCTTTCCTACTACGCACAGCTCATACTGAACTTCTTTTTCGTTGGCTGCATCATCTGGATTGTTTACTCGTTTTGGAGCGCAATTCAGAGCGATGTGAATATCGAAGCAGACCGGGCTATTGCTGAGGCATTGGCTGAGATGGCTGTATGCGCAAGGGACTATCGCGAGAACAGGTGCGCCCCGGAAACGCGCGTGCCTGCGATGGCACAGCTTTGCGACAACTGGCATGCATGCATGAACCGAGACCCGAAGAAGGTCGGTCGCGCGAGAGTCAGTGCGCATACGTTTGCGACCATTTTCAACAGTTTCATTGAGCCCATTAGTTGGAAAGCCATGGTATGCCGCGCCCTAGCTATGTCTGTCACTTATTCGTCATGGTTAAGTTAGCTGACTTATTTGTTTGTTTAGTTCTTCTGCCTCATAATTGTTATCGTCTGCCTCTTCGTCAACAATATCGCATTCACCAAGTTCCGGAACACTCACCCGGTTCATCACCAGCAGGGCCATCCGGATCCCTCTCAACAATACCATCAGCAGTGGCAGCAGCAGCCCCAGTGGGGAGTTCCGCCTACTCCGCAACGATACCCTAGCGGGGGGTGGGACACTCCAGGTCATCCGATGATGATCGGAGGTTTCTACCAGACCCCTGCGCACCATTCAATGCAGCAACATGGAGGCTTCGAGCCGCGACCGAGCCAGACTCCTGGTGGTCCGGGAGCCCACCAACAACCACCTGGTAGTACAAGCCCAGTGAAGCGGCTGCAATTTTAGCATCATCGACAGACACAACGCCGACCTCTTTTATCGGCCTGCTTTCCGTGTTAATGAGATTTCGATGACGAAAAGTGTCTGGTCCTAGGTATCCAAGGACCTTATGAGTTTTGCACAGGCTTGCACGCATATCGCAAGCCGCGTTGACTTTCCAGTTTCCTTTATTGGGGTTGCCTCTTCTTTTCTTCCCGTGTATCAGCATACCATTGAATACGCATCCGGCGGCGATGCGCGGCGTTTTGCGGCATCCATGAATGATCTGGCATGGGATACGGTTGGAATAGGGTTGTGGAAAATTCACGGGCGGCATCAGAAGGCCGAGCAATGCGATGATTTTCTTTGGTTCCAATTCCGGCACTTTTGACTCCCCGTCTCTCTCCTACGTGTCTGCCTCTTGACTGTTTTGCGGGAAGCGCTTCCGTCGTAAGCGCCTGAGAAGAATGTGACCAGTCACACGCTGGAGACGGAACTGACAGAATCGCAGACACGAGACGAGGCCGAACATTCGATTGTCGATCGGGTAGCTTGAGGTATGTTGAGCCATTTCCCGTGTGGAACTGCTGTCACTGACATCGCATCACTCGATCATGAGGCGAAGTGCGATGGTTCGTGTGGTTAGGCTGCAATTGACAGGCCTGCCCTGTCGCTTACCCCTGGGCGGGAGACCCTGGACCTGGCTGCACGTAAGGCTGCGTGGCAGCGGAGCAGCAAACGCGCGATCCTGCAGGTGTTCTAGCCTATCACCAGCATGGCTTGGACATCACCTCTTTCGGAGAACGACGTCTCTGCTCTCAGCAACACAACGAAAATTTTCAAGGTTGGTGAGATGCTACAACGCATCCACGGTGACTCAAGGATGCACTGTCTCCGCCCTGCGAGGCTTCGAGAAGGATTCTATCACTTGGCATGCACCTCTTTGACCGGTGATCGTCAGGATCGGCCCGAAACGGGAAACTCTCCACCACATACCGGTCCACCAGCTCGCCGCGGAAGCGCGTAGCGCGCAAAATCCAGCGGCAAACGGCTCAGATCGCTGGGCCATCGGGATTTGCCAATGGTCGTGCGTGCGCTTAGGGATCATCAGCGTCAAGCGGCACGTCGTCGACGACATCCGCAGAAATGCAGAGATTCTACCAGCGAGGTCGCCCGAGGTAGGACAGGCTCGCGGCGCCTTGGATGAGGCTGTCTAGCCCTGGCATGCGCGTTGGGCTTGCATACAGTCATCGCTTGCCTCAGACAGCCGGGGGGACGTCGTGTCGTACTAAGGCATACGTAGGTCTTCAACCCGGATGCTCGGGAGCACATTGCTGACGGGGAATCCAGCTGCGCGGCAATTGGGCTCGCTTGTCAGCGCCACCCCGGCAGAAACACCTAATCATGCATGCTCTGACGAACGAAGCAGCCAGCAAGGCTATGCCGAAAATTTTCGGCCATGGACGAGTTTCACGCCCATGTGTCTATTTTGGCCCGATTGGTTAGAGATGCTCTCTCACCGCATCGCCACCGTGACTATCAACACCACACCCCTGAGCATCAGCCCGGTCTTGCTTGTTCTGGCCCCCGTACTCCAGAACTGGGCCCCAATTTGCGCAATCAGCGGGAAGAACCACAGCGGGCCGTTCGCTGCGATCCCGCGCGGCTCTGGATACAGAGTTAACACGTACATTGGTGGTCGATCATTCAGGAACGCCGCCACAGTTTTCGCCATCGCTAGCAGAGAGTCATCGCTTCCGCTGACCGGTCACGAAGAAGCAAGGGGCAACGTGGATAGGGGGAAGACAGCTCAGAGCGAGCACACACCACCGCTGACCACTGACCACCCAAGCAGTAGAGTCACTGTTTCCAAAAATTACCCACCTGAAGTTTTTTCTTTGCCTGCGCCACCCATCACACAACAACACACAACTCACACACGCGCAGCAGCAGCCCAAGCCCCAGACGAACAACGCAAACTTTGTCCAGCTCCCCCGTCTCCCTCTATATAACAAAGCCACCCGCCCGATCCACCATGGGACTCCTCCGTGCAGCAACCACTTTCAGCGTCAAAGATTTCACTGTCTCGGCGACCACTTGGCTTACAATCTCTTTCCGTCCTTTCCTCCAGCAAGCCTTCTTCTTCGTCATCAATTCCTTCTTTCCAATCATGTTCCGGGCCAACAAGAGGGTTACCTCTTCTTCTACTGCTTCTGCTCCCTCTCCTGCTGCTGGCGGCATGGATGTCATGGAGGTGACCAGACCCCGCTCGGCGGCCGGCCCAGCAAGGCCCCCGTCGAGGATGCAGCGCAAGCCTAAGCCCCAGGGTCCCTGGCCCAGGGATGCTGGTGGGCAATAAATGCCTTCCCCACGAGAGCCACCCATGTGGAGTTGAGGCTATTGTAGGTATCATGCCATCCTGCATCATTGGGATGTATCAGCTAACGATCTACTGAAGCAATCCACACGGGGATCATGATTTCCTTTGTCTTTATCTCGACACTTCCCTCCGAATACTGTCAAGGCAACGAATTACATCACGATAATCCTAATCGCCAACTTGAATCAACATCGACGAAGTACGAAGGACGATAATCGATAATTTTCTGGCATCCACCAAACCACCTTCTCACACCATCACCAACAACCGAAGTCTCCCAACCTCCGGAACGCCGCTGGTCGGCTCATCAACGAGAACAAAAATTGAAAGAAAAAAAACTTGCACCCCTACAGACACCAACTACCGAGAGAAAAGAAAAAACTAAAAAGATCAAACGACATTGTCATTTTTCCCTTGATGCTTTCCGCTTTCCACTTATCCTCCGTGAAAGGGAAGACGAGGGAGAGAGGGGAGGAGCGGCGCACCGGCGCCCCCCGGATCATCCGGTTTCCACGAACGGCACACGGACCCACACACCGGTCAGTGTTCACCGCCTTGGAGCTGCAGCAACACCCCACACATGCACCACTTGCACACGCGCATGCTGCATGGTCGCCCTTGCTCCTCCTCCTTCTCCTCCACCTCTTCGCTCTTGTCCAACGCACGGGCGGGGCCGCACGCGCGCCCCAAGGCTCGTGCTCCCATCTTTTGAGGTGCGAGCGTTCGTCACGCGATAGCGCGTTTTTCCCCGTTTCGGCCTTGGCGTCGCTTCTGGAACGGCTTTTGCGCGCTCTTCGCTGGCCAGCCGTCCATCCCCGCTGCCGCTGCCGCTGCCGGCCGCCGCCGTCGCTTTTCGCTAGGTATGCGCGCGTCTTTTAGCGTTCCGCTGTTTCCCGACGGTCGTTTTCCTTCACAACCGTCAACGCTAGATCGACGCGGCAATGGGGTGATGCGAGCTTTCACGAACCGGAATGACTTAACGCTCCTGTGAGCTTGCGGCATTTTGCTTTCATCGCCCGTCCGGGACCAGCGGAGCATGCGCCTACGTGGTCGCGCAACTGTACGTGGATGGCGAGGTGTAGAACGAAAAAGCGGAGTCGGTTCGACTGAGGGTGCTTGTTGGATGAATCAAGGGAGAGGCGATATTCGAAGGTGTTCTGAAGATGCGACGAAGAAATGTCTTGTTACGCAGGGGAGGTGATGCTTTGGGGCGCTTTTGATGGTTTAACTTTTTGGAACGCATTAGAGGGACGATACCTGGGTTTTCTTTTTGTCTATTGCATAGATGGCGTTCTTTTTTGCTTTCTTGATTAATGTTATAGAAGTATGTAGATCTTTGATTGGCACGCGCTATGTATGGTCTTGGTAATTTTAGGTAGATTATTATTACATTTCACCTCGAATTGTTCTGCCTTTGTGGGAAAGCTGTGATAGCTTGTGTGACTTAAGACGCAAAAGTAGCAGACCACGGGAACGATCCTCGTAGAAGTGGAGCCTTACTGAAGAGAAAGTGAGCTTGTCAATTCAAGCCACATGCAACTAGGTGACATATTAAGAACGATAGGTAAGGATACTATAAGCTACAAGCTACAAACTCTTTTTGGTTCGACCGCCGACCGGTCGTCC
>RHKH01000002.1:423781-447265 GCA_009829795.1 Lasiodiplodia gonubiensis | reverse complement strand
AGTGTGGCTGTGGTCCGATGAAAATAGGCAGCGAGGCGCTTTCCAAGCCTCCTTAAAAAAAAAAAAAAGAAAAAACCAATCGGCATTGTATCGTTTGAGAGCGGGGCTCAGACCGAGCTAGGTCATCTTTCCCGTGCGTAAATGGCTAGTTCCGATTCTCGAGGCTTTTAAAACGTTTAGCACAAGCCCTGCCAGTTATAGATGCTCATTATCGGGGGTGGTATCGAAGAGAGTACAACGACATATTTTCGTAACTCCTTTAGTTGGCAATTTAGTATCCTGGCTAGTGCGCACTTCGACTTGGATGTCGCGGAATACCGACAGATGTCATCGGCACTTTAGCATTCAGGAGATGAAACATGGTAGGCATGTCTCCGTCGCGGCTGGGCCAATAACTAGGGCTAAGGAGGCCTCAACTGAATCCAAAAAAAAAAGGGGGGGGCAACAGAGTGCTTACTCTCGAAAAATTTCCCCTGCGCGTGTTCAAGCAATTACATCTCCGACAAGCAGATTCTGCGATCGTCACACACTAGCCAATGGGAATAAATGCCGCCCGGCAGGAGATTTACTCTTGAAAACGCCTTAGATTTTACTCTGCGGCTGATGATTTGCGAAGAAGATGCGGCCATTATTCTAAAACCGGGATGCGTCGGCGGATCGTGCCATTCCGCTGAGGCCGCCCCCCTTATCCTTGCTGTTTGTAAGATCTCATATTGCACCCCGATCTCTCGAGGTGAGCCTTCTTGCTCCGGTGCTAAATGAAAAAAAAAAATAAAAGGTTGCCTACATGCTGCGGCTGTGCGGCGCAGCCGTCAGGGTTAAAAATAGATAGGCCGCAAGGCAGACTCGAGGGGGGAAAACATTGATGGCTGCCGAAGCTACTCGCCGCACACCTCACATATTGCGGGGAAGAGCGCAGGTGTTTTGGTGATCAAACGTGCCTTGCCGAAATTGGACGCGCCGGCGCAAGGCACATGAATGACGCCACAGCCATGGAGGATGCTCCGGGTAATCCTTGATACAGCGCGTAAAAACACCCCGAAGCCTTGTGACCAGCTAAACTCATATGCATTGCATCAAATTCTCTCTTGTTACTAGGTCATTATTGAGCGGAAGGCCGACATAAGCGTGGCAACTTGGAGAATCATCAACGCGAAGCGATTGCTCGGTCATGCCATCCAAGAACACCCGAACAGGGGTTTGTTCCGCCTGTACTTATTGGATCCACATTTCCTTGGCAGGGACGTAAAACGATAGTGGCTGCAAACAATCATAGATAGGACGCGTTCCAAGAGCTTGTTCTTGACCCATACACCTGTGATACGGTACATGGACACGTCATAAGTGGCGCTATCACAGGGTCAGCGGGTCAAAGTGTATCGGTGATGCGTTTTCTTATCCTAACGCGTCGCGAGCGCGTCTGTGATATGCGCGCGTCTGACGCTCTTGTCCGCGTTTTACGCGTCAAATGCTGCTATATGTTCATTTGAATATTGCTACGAGCTTTTAAGATTCTATTTACCACAAAAGACCCTTTTACGAAAGCATTTTGGATTATCATGCGACCTGCCTTGCGAGAGGAACCCTGCATGTCCCAGCCCATTTTAGTAGACCCCACACCACGCCTGTGGAATTGCCTTTCCTCCTCCGAAGGAGCTGAAGCGGAGCTTCGGAAACGCGGGGCCGTTTAAACACACCGACTTTTGACCAGCTTCCGTCTATCGGCACGTATCTGACAATATGCGTGGCGCTGCGCAACCTTGACTTATTCGGTCCATGAGGGCTTGGCCTGAATATGCAGATGACCCAAAAAAATATGCTTTTTGTGGAGAATAGAATCTTGCGGCGTTGACCAAAGGCGTTGTGGCCCTGCAAATGGCCTGCTTCTTGTTCAGCTTTGAAGTGTCTAAGAGGTGGCAATAGAGCCAGGGTTAAATGCTTCAATCACGTCGAACTTCTGCCCTTGCACGGGCTATGAAGTTCATATCCGCGAATTATGCGAATTAGCTCTAATTATATTTATAAGAATAAAGTCGCAAATAAATTCGCGTCATGTGTGTTACCGTCCTTTTACAAATGTTGTGCATCTTATATTGACGGACTGCCAGAATCTGGGATATTCTCGGCTTTCTTCTACACGATAGATCTAATTTGGCAGTAAATCACGGGTTTCTTCTTCCGGATTGCGGGAATAGAGCTTTCGCTCCCCGGGTTTAGCGTGAACCGCCTGGAAGAGGGTTTTGTTGGCTGGGCGGTCCACGCTTATTTGAGCAGCTGACAGCAACCATCTGCACCTCCACAGCTCCCGAGTCGCCACGAGCAGCCGTAAAAGCGCGCTTCTGGCGAATGAGAGTTTAAGCAGCATTCACCGACATCTCAATCCCTGCATCAAGCTATGTACCCAGACAGTCACGCTTACTCCCTTACCACAACCTGACACTTTTTGCGCCGACGTCATCGCAGATCGAGATCCATGTAATTGTTCCTGAGCGGTTTGTTCAGAACGAATTGCCCCCGCACAATTCCGTCGACCCATGCGTTCCCATTCGCAATTTTCAGAACCCGCCTGCAAGGCGTTCTCAAATGGGAGGACATGCCGCTGCTAACGCGCTTTCTGCGACATACCCCTCTCCAACGCCAACGATTGCGCTCGCCATCAAAATCATTCTACAGCAAACAGCGGTGAACTCATTCCAGCGGTGACATCCTCAAATCAGTTGATTAAGGCAGCGCAAGAGAGACTATATAAACGATCAGTCTCATCTGCAATACCTTCGGGCAAAAATATCTTTACAGAAGACTCACCAATTCAATAAATTATTGCACAATCGTTACTACCGACCACGCCGCTCACACCAAGCATGCCGCCCTGCAGAGCCTCAGCGAAGCGTTGCTCTGTTTGTGACAAATGGATCAAACGGTTCGGTGGGCTGCATGACTGTCCTGGTCATCACTCGGACGGATGCTACATCAGAAACAATCCCAACGATCATTACGAAGCTCGAGGGCCAATGGTTGATCTTTGCATGGATTCTGAGGGTACCTGATACCAAATTGCTACTGGCATCACACCGATGACGGTATCTGTGAGTAACATTATTTGAAGTAAATTCGTTCTGGCTAATCCGAGTGAGCCTACTGTCTTTTTGCCAGGACCATAGTTCTGCAAACATATGATCATTGGTGGTTCAGGAGGAATGAAAAAAAAGTCTCCAACAAAAAGCGAATCTCAAGGTAAATCAAAGTTGTAGAGGACGTTCACTTGAAACTCGGGCTACTCACTTTATACACTCTTTTCCGTGATGATCATCTCGATTATCCGGTCAAAATGAAGGCTTTCCGTGCTGACTTCCTGACATTGTTGAGTGACACTCCCACGTTACAATACGGTTCAGCTTTGAACATTCGAGGCGGGAAATTCAAATTGCCAACTTCCTCTCTTGCCGTTCCATGGTTTATTTGAACCCCGTCGATAATGTATCTCTGCTGTTGAAAGAGCCACGAATATTCTTTTTTCGTAAAGAGAAGCCTAAACCCTCAGCAAATTTGTAGAATTTTGTGAAGTATACCGAGATCTTTTATTGAAAGATGGTACTAGAATTGTATCTCTTTCGTAAATGCGCTCAAAGGGGAGGGCTGGCTTCCGGGGGCGCTTCTGACGTGGATCCTAGAATTTATGTTTTGCAGGAGGATGATGGCAAGGCAAAGCCTTAAAGAGATTCCCAATATATGCTTTAATTACGCTCAGAAAGTCTCAAAATTGTGCTCTGGATTTTGAGCGCCTAGGTAGCTATTCTTTCTTGTTTCAACGCCAAGGCCGTGCGGCACAGCTGCTGACGTACCAAAATAGAATAGGCAGCAAGGCAGATTAGAACGTAGGCCTGCAGTGGCCTGATTCTACTCGTTAGCCTGGTGATTTGAATCATTCACCGCATTTTCCGCGCCGCGTGACGAAACAGCCCCCTGTATGTGCAGCCGTTGTCTACGTCCCGGCCGAGGAGTGGGAAATGGGCGATCTGTAGGAGGGCAAGTGTAACTTTTGCAGTAGCCGAAAGCTCATAGTAGCCTCCGACCTGTTTAAATTACTAATGTAGAGCATGGTGGGAGATAAGTCACTGAAGTGCATAGCACTCGAAAAGTAGGCAACGCAACGACACTGAGGGATTCGACCAGCTGTCTAGGCCACATAAGGTTGGGAGACAAATTCACAATATGCCAGAGATCAGCCAAGGTCTGATCGACAATTTCTCTTCCGGTTCTGCCGCCGTTCGCCTGACGTGTCCGCTTGTTTACTTGTTTGTTTTGATTTTTTCTATTCTTGTCCGCGCGCGCGGTCTCGCATTAGGGCAAACGCAGCTCCGCCACGTCAAGGATTTTCGGCTCTAACCAATTATCTTCGTGCGATTATCTAATTCTTTTGAAGCCCAAGGAGGCATCATCAGAAGTATTGTGAGAAGTATAAAGCAATGACGGGAATCATCACAGCCACATCTTACCCCGAACTTCATTGGTCCAGAAGCTAAGTATTTAGATTCATAAGACTTTGCAGTCTCATTAAACTCTCCTTTCATCATTAAATGACTACCTAGCCAGCCAACAAGCAGTAAAACACATACGTCGCGCCCCCTCGTCCTCCGTCACGAACCCACCTCACCCAAAATCCAGCGAACATGCAGACGCACGAGCATTCCCACGCACCTACAAAAATAAAAATATAAAATGAAAAGCCTTCTACTTTCTCCCTGGACTAAATGAAGAACAAAAAAGAAAGAAAATTCTCGATTTACCGCCGCAAGGTTGCGCAGCTTCACAGCGCTACATCCTCTGGCCCTACCAGTGAGTGGCCATTTATCGACAACAAACCCAAGAACGATATATAAGTGTGATATACTGTTCGGGTTGTAAATGTGGGGTACCCAAAGCTACAGCATAATAAAACAGTCTCACGCAGAGTTGCGATGTCAAGGTGAGCTTTGATGCTGAAACACTACGCATACCCGACGAAAGTTCTGCGGAGAACAAGTCTTCGAAGCGTTCTGCCCGCACTTTGGCCAATGCCAATTAATACGCATGCTATTGTTTGCAGAATTGCTCGGAAGCTTTCAAGTCGAAGTATTAGATTGACATAATAGACGATTAGGTCCTGAACCCTGCGCCCGATCTGATAGATCATTCGGACCCACTATACAGGCGGGAAACAGAACGAAGAAAGGCAAGCCGCAGAAGCAATTCGTACGGGAAACTATTTATTTATTTCCAAAATTTAAGAATGATAAGCCCGCCTGTTTCCTTCCTCAGGCCACAGTACGAGGCTATTCAAGGGTATCTATCACCAAAAACCCAGCACCAAACCAAAAAGAAAACAGTTTTTCCAATCCCAATCATTAGTCAAAAACAGTCGTAGAAGCACATATCTCTTCTGCTTCTCTCCAGCACAATCCAACGTGTACAAGAAAGA
Organism: Lasiodiplodia gonubiensis; assembly: GCA_009829795.1. Classification (NCBI taxonomy): domain Eukaryota; kingdom Fungi; phylum Ascomycota; class Dothideomycetes; order Botryosphaeriales; family Botryosphaeriaceae; genus Lasiodiplodia; species Lasiodiplodia gonubiensis. Next base: position 441,807 of record RHKH01000002.1, on the reverse strand, counting down.
ACTCAGCAATAGCAATACGCTCTGCGTGATTATCCGGAGACTCCAGGTCAACCTTAAGTCTCCACGCTGAATGTCCTCAGTCTTTCGGAAATACCAAAGTCTGAAGGGTGCTTATCCCCCGCCGTTATTGTTGTTGTTGTTATTGTTATTATCGTTGTTGTTCTGGTCACTACCGGGGCCGGCCTGCGCTGTGGACGTCGTCGCCACAACCGACGACACGACTGATGACACACCAACACTCGTGGCCGAAGTAGTAGCCGTCGCGGCTGTGGTGGAGCTCACCGAGGACTCGCCGTTGGCTGTGTAGACCTTGAAGCTGTTGAACTCCCAGTAGGCCTTCTCGAACTGGGTGGCGTTGTTGGTGACGTAGCTCGTGCAGGTGCCGGGGCACTCGTCCTGGTCGGTGTAGACGGCGTCGGAGCCGGCCCAGTCGCCGCAGAGGTCGATGTTGACGATGATGCTCATGTTGCGGAAGTGGTTTCCGATGTTGCAGTCAGTACTGGGGAAATCGGCCGAGGCCTCGCCCCACGAGCTGGGGTCGGGAGTGGCACTGGTGTTGCTGCTGCTGAGGTCGTCCGGGAGGCTGTCGCGCTCGAAGTACCAGATGCGGATGCCGGCGCTGCGCCATTCGACAGCGTACACGCCGCCGCCGACGTCGTTGAAGCCCTTTCCGAAGGATGTCGACGAGCCGTACACGCCGCAGCCGGCGTTGTCGTTGGTGCCGTTCCAGCAATTCGTGTGGATGGAGGAGCCGCTCATCTTGCGCTTGCGGTCCATCTTGCAGTTGTCGGTCGTGTGGAGGGTCATCTGGTTTTTGTTGTCCGACACCTGGTTGACGCCCTCCATGACATCGATCTCGCCATTGGTCGGCCAGTTGTACGGGTCGGACAGCCACACAGCGGGCCACGTGCCGCAGCCGTAAGGAGAGTGCGTGATGTCAAAGAGGAAGAGGCCGCTATTCCACGTGTCGCGCGACGTGATGCGGACTGACTTACGCCCCGTGCTAGCGGACTCGCCGTTCTCCGAAGTGTCAACCTTGACGACAGCTTTGGATGAAGTGGCGTAAGTGAGGTTCATCGATGCGGCAGTGGCGTTGTCGACGTAGCTACGGTCAACGTCGTTAGGTATGGTCTCTGCAGGCTTCATCACAGAGATATAAACTTACTGGACCCAGCCACTTGTGGGGTCGTATGTGTTGAAATAGTCCCAATCATCGAAGAACGAGGTGCCCTCATCTGTCAGGAATGTCAGCACTCATCGTCATCCCAAATCGGCAATACAAAACAACGAATTCATCTATGAATTCCACCGCAAAACATCCGCTAACCACCACGAACAGGAAAGGGAAGGTGGAGCCTCACATGTCTTTGACAGGCTGTAATTGAGCTTGCTGTAGTTGGGGTACTTGTTGTTCCTGACGCCGAAATAGGCGCCGCAGATAATGGCAATAATGACGGCGACGATGCCGACGGCGACAGCGATCTTGGTCTTCAGGCCCCACGACTTGGGATTCCATTTCGAGGGCGCGGCCACCTTTTCCTCGGTTGCGGAGTACGGCGGCGGCTCGCCATGACTTTGCAGCGGGACGCTGGATTCTGAGAACGGGTTGCGGCCGGGCATGGTTGGTTGGACGTTTAGATCTTGTCTGTTGTTGTTTTGGTGGTTGGCAGGGAGCTCAGGTCCGTCAGGCAGGACGTCGTCCTTTTGCCAGGAGCGAGTGGAAGAAGAGTTGAAGCCTTCCTCAGGCGAGAGTTAAGGCGGGAAGGTAGGGTAGGGCTGGCAGGTGTTATTATTATGCGGGCGGCAGCTTGGTTGGCCTGGCTGCAAGGGCAGGCATGGTGCAGAGATGGCGTGCGCCATTGAATCGTAGCAGAGCGTTACGTGTGCAGAGTGGGTCGATGATGGTGGCCGTTTTCAGGATGTGACGAATGTGACGCGCGGTGTGCGCGATGGAGGTGGGAGGGATAAGCGCCTTATCGCCGCAACCCCAGCCCCAAACAATCCAGGCCTCGTCTACTTCTCAAGCCGCCCCCGCTCCGCGCCCGTAGCGGCCCGGCCAAGCGCCCCAAACGAAGCTTTTCTGCGCGCGAGAGAGAGCTTCGTGGTGGCTTGGCCGGTGCGACGCGCAACTGCTCAGCAATTTTTCTGCTCCTGGACCGCGCGACGCCTCTGCGAGCCAAGAAATACGAGCCAATGCCCCAAAAACAACGCATCCTCCAGCTCGATTACGAACTGAACCTCGGGTGAGTGGATGGAACCTAGTCAGGATGAGCTCCAATCACGCCTCAAAGCCACTCCCGCCCTTCCCGATCATCGCCAACAAAAAAGGCAGAAGGGCGAACCTAGCTCATCATGCAGCTCGTTATGCTTAAACCGACGGGGTGGCAAATCAGATGAAAATAGCAACACGGACCACTCCGCCCTGAGCCGAACATTTCCATCCATCTTTTCTATACAAAGAGAGATCACAGCCTAAAAAAAAGCATTTCCGTTCGGACGGTGGCTTCAACTGTCCATGGCATGAGCGAAGAAACGAATTAATGCTGGTCTTCTGATGCAATACCCTTCTGTACATGATTGTACCGAATCTTTTTTTTCCCCTTCGCAGGAAACCCCAGAAAGACTTGCGTTCCAGATTCCCAGGCATCCATGCACGCCCGCAGGCCCCGACGAGTTTGATTATGTCTTGTGTCATATATGAGACATCCGATGTCTACTCACAACAACAGAGTTCAGCAGCGGTCGACTAGTCCATTCCTCGAAATGTATCTCCGGATATGCATTTGCCCTAAACTCCAAATCCTCGGTCTCCGAATCGCAACGGCTAACCATCACCTTTACGGCGCAAACTCAAGCTTCTTCACCACGCTAACCACGCTGCTCTCCTTGATGTCGGCCGACGACTCGCCAATCATGATCTTGTACTCGCCCTTCTCGACCACCCACTTGCCGACACCCTCGTCAAAGTACGCCAAGCTCTTCACCGGCACGGGCATTTGCACCGCCTTCGTCTCGCCCGGCTGAAGCACCACGCGCTGGAACCCAACGAGCTGCTTCACCGGCACCTCGACGGCCGTCTTCCCGGCCGGGCCCGCGTACACCTGGACGACCTGCGCGCCGGCCACGGCTCCCGTATTCGTGACGCTGACGGCGACGTCGAAGACCTGCTCGTTGGGCTGGACGTAGAAGCCGTCGAGCGCGAAGGACGTGTAGCTGAGGCCGTAGCCGAAGGGGAACAGCACCTTGTCGCCGCCCGCGCGGTCGAAGTGCCTGTACCCCAGGAACACGTCCTCGGCGTACTTGACCTCCAGCCTGCCGTCGACGTACTCGCCCGGAAAGTTGCCGTGCGCGGGCGCGTCCTCCAGCCGGCGCGGGAAGCTCGTCGGCAGGCGGCCCGACGGGTTGACGGTGCCGAGCAGCACGTCGGCGATGGCGTTGCCCGCCTCCTGCCCGGGGAACCACGTCTGCACCACGCCCGCCACCTCGTCGATCCACGGCATGGCCACGGCCACGCCCGTGCTGTTGACGACGACCGTCTTGGGATTGGCCGCCGCCACGGCCCTCACGAGCGCGTCCTGCGAGCCGTCGGCCGGCAGGTTGAACGACGCCTGGTCCTGGCCCTCCGTCTCCCAGTCCTTGGTGTGGCCCGTGAAGACGACGGCGACGTCCGCTTCCCGCGCGGCCGCCACGGCTCGGCTCTGGATGTCCTCGTCGTGCTCCTCTTCGGGCATGAAGCCGAGGTAGAAGCCCATGCACTTGTCGAGGATGCTGAGCCCGCTGTTGTTCACTTGCGGCCGCCGCGACTGCGCCTCGATCGAGTATTGCTTGCCGGCTTCGAAGTGGTACTGGAAGTTTTCTTGCTTGCCGCCGCCGAGGAGGAAGCCCATCGGGTCCTGGTAGTTGTGCTTCTGCTCCGAAACGAGCTCGCCGTTGATGAAGAGCTTGGAAGGACCGAGGCCGGAGAAGCCGAGGTAGTGCTTTCCTGTCGTCTCGGGCGTGAAGGTTCCCGTGAGCTTGCAAATCTCGGCGATTTCTGTCGAGAGAATGGGCGCCCAATTGGAGGTGGGAATGTTCTTGGTGCCGACAGGCGACTTGGAGTAGTCTTCGGTGTCAAAGCGCTGAAGAGTCCAACCAGCGGAACCTTCGTAGTCCTTGACACACTTGCCCATCGGTGGCAGAAGACGGAAAGTGTGCGCACCTTTGGTGATTATCAGCCAAATGACCTTGAAACAGCGACAGAGATCTTACCCTTGGCATAGATCAACTCTACCTCGTCTCCAAGTGCAGCCTTCAAGCCCTCATAGGGGGTGACCTTGTAGTGAGCGTTGACCGAAGCGCTTCCACCGCCATGGATCAAAGAATCCTTCGCGTGCCCCAACAATGCGATCTTCTTCTTCTGCAGCTTTTCCTTCTTGATGGGCAACACGCCGTCCTTGTTCTTCAACAACACCGCACCGGCGCCGCCAACCTCACGAATAAGCTTCTGTGCCTCTGGCCTGTTGATTGCCCTCTCTGCTGGTGTAACGGGATCCTCAAACTGACGCGTCTTGACTAGTAGCTCGAGCACATTCCTGGCCCTCTCCGTGACCGCCTCCTCTGTCGTCGTCCCCGCCTCGATGGCCGCCTTGACATCTTCGACCTTCCGCCACTTGGTCGGTCCAGGCATCTCCAGGTCCATTCCGGCATTGATGCTCTCTGCCGTCGAGTTCGTTCCGCCCCAGTCGCTCATGACCAGGCCCTTCCAGCCCCAATCGCCCCTGAGCACCTTCTTCAGCAGGAAGTCGTGGCTATCAGCATGCGTCCCGTTGACGAGGTTATAGCTCGTCATGACGGCCCACGGCTGGGCCTCCTTGATGGCGATCTCAAACGGCTTGAGGTACAGCTCGCGCAGCGCGCGCTCCGAGATGGTCTCGTTGACGGTGAAGCGCTGCGTCTCCTGCTCGTTGGCGGCGAAGTGCTTGATGGTGGCGCCGACGCCGAGCGCCTGCAGGCCGCGGATGTAGGCGGCGGCCAGCTTGCCCGCCAGGAGCGGGTCTTCGGAGAAGGACTCGAAGTTGCGCCCGCCCAGCGGGTGCCGGTGCAGGCAGACCGTCGGCGCCAGCAGCACCCGCGCCCCCTTGGACAGCGTCTCCTCGGCCAGCGCCGCTCCCACCCGCGACGCCAGCTCCACGTCGAACGTCGACGCCAGGCATACCGACGCCGGGAAGCATGCTGCCGTCGTGCCGTGCGCGAACTCGGCGCCGCGGGCCCCGTTAGGGCCGTCGCTGGTCTTGAGCGAGGGCACGCCTTTGCCCGGGATCGCGACGGTTTCCCAGAAGTTGGCGCCGGCGAGGAGAGAGATCTGAGGAGGGATGTTAGTGATGTTGTTGTTACGCGAGACTTGGAAGATCTCAAAGGGAGCTCCATAGTTGTCTCCTGAAAGGCTAAGGGGAGAACAGTGGTGAGAATTGCTGAAGAGTCATGCGGCCAATGAGAGATGGTTCCGATTAGACTTGAAGTTTGCTCGTGCGGCAATTGGGGTTCCGATCATCGACTCGATGTTTGAAAAAGCAGGTGGAATAGAAGTGGAAAGAGAGAGGATTTACCTTCTCTTCGAGCGTCAGCGAGGCAAGAATTGCCTCAACATTGGTAGAGGTAGAACCCATGGCGGACGTATGGTATCAATGGTTGAGTGTACAGATCAAGGGGCCCGAAGAGAGCGGGCAGCAGCATTCTTGTAGCAGGCATGGCCCGGAACACTGGTGGCCTGTACTCCTCGTCGTGTCATTTTGCGACGGTCTGCGGTGGAACCTGATGCCGTTTTTGGCGCGGAACAGGTGCCGAGGAAGGTATACATTGGACTTAAGATAGTCATGTCGCGGGAAAACCACGGCGGATGTACTGCCAATCGCTTCCTACGGCGCGGCACTTCTAAGGCGCAAGAGATGGCCAATCACGGGGCTTGTCGTACGAGAACCTGGTCGAGCGGCGGCAGTCAATTGGTCGTTCAGCCGAGGCGGGTGGACGTCGGGGAGCTTTTCGGGTTGCTTGCGAAGCCTTTTCCATCCGCAACTCCGCGACCGCCAATCGTCAGGCTGCAACGAGCCAGTCACGCGCTCGGCCACAACAGTCCCCGCACGATTGCTGTTGGTGCCCTGTTCTCTGCTGTCCACCTCTGCTGACTTCACGACCGGATTACCCGTTTGGCCGTTAGCAAATCATCCAGGACTGCTAAATAACCGTCAACCGGGTAGAACGACCCGCCATTCCGCAGCCGACTCAATGTCGTGCTATCATTCAGTTTCTTTGCTTCTTTTTTTCACCCCGCATTGTGGTGGGATAGCGATCATGTTGCGTCGTGCTCCCACCGGAGCAACCCCCATGGATGTGATGGAGGCCCGAGAATCAACCCTGCAGGACTAATCAGAGCAACGGCCAAAGACGGCTATGGTCGGCAGCGACACCGGATGCCTCGTTACGTGGCCATTGTGGACGGGTCAAACCTACAACTCAGCCCTCGAGACCATCGGCTATCTTAGTCGTGGATCTTGGTTGTTGGTGATCTACAGGTCCAAAGCCCCACAACGGAGTCGCGCCGGTCAACAGGGAACCGCTCACGTCCGAGAAACGACACTCAAAGACATCTTCTTTCTCGCGCGAGAGAGCTGGTGCAGAGGCGGTGGTGAAGCAGGGCGCCTTGCTGATCCGGTGCACAACCATGTCGAGCATCTTCCGTATCTCCCGAGCTTCAGCCAGTGGTCCCGGATGCGTACCGACCGCCGCACTGATCCCGAGGACTTGGTTCTCAACGATGCCGATTGCAAGACATCACCCTTGCCGTACCGGGCCGCCACCGAAGAAAGCCCGGATATCATCCTGCATCTCCATCCACTTTCTGCGGCCCGCTCGCTGATGATACTGCCTTTTTACTGGGCCGTCGGGTAACGCACGCGCATGGGAGCGATTCAGTCTGCCGTCGGCACGGCTAAATTGTACATGGGCTCGGCACATCTCGCGCACAGGGATTTCAGTGTCAGCGGAGATGTACTTTTTATGACAGGGTTCATTCAAGCGGTCAGCATGCGTGCGTGCTTACGAAGTGGTTCCCAGCGCGCATCCGCTTCAACGCATCGTGGATCGGAATAGTATCCGGAAGGCCAGCCAGCCTCAGCATCGGACCGCTTCGGTTGAACAGCGGGAATCCATGCCCAGGAGCAATACCATGGTAGAATTGAGGCGCCTCAGGCTCGTAAAAGTGCTTCTGCGGACGCGCAGCAAGTTATGGCACTATTTGCTGGCATACCTGCGTCATCAAATTAAGTTTCCGAATACGAAATGGCGATCCGCTTCTTTCTGCAACTATGACGAGAGCTGCTGGACCATGAGAACCTGGTGGACAATTGAGCTGTGCCTCGCCGCGATAGGCCTTTACCTGTGTCACCACCATTACGCTTGGGATTCGATCGCCAACTCCTCAAAGCTGATGGCTCGCATTGAGTTCGAGATTCTGCTTTCTTAGTCCGTGTGATGTTGGGTCGCGCCAAAGGCGCGCCTGGGCAGCGACGTCATGATTCGTCACAGGGTCGCGCCTGCCCCTTGCAATTCCTCACTACATCTCTCGTCAATGTCTTGGCACAGTTCACTCCATCACCTCCTGCAGCAACTTCCACTACAGGCCTCAATTGCGGCGGGTGCGGAGCAGCTGCACAGCCATTCGAACAGCATTGATGACAAATAGGCAAGTCTGGCTCCGACTACCGACAGCACTCAAGACCAATGGACACAATTAGAACAGAGGATCGCGTATTTCTTATAGTTTTCCAAACCAGCGCAGGCTGATGTCAGCTTTTAGGCAAGATGACAAGCTTTGATCTGCGAAGCGGCCCGTCGTCTACAATTAGTGGATCCTTACATTGCCGGTTGCATACCGTAGCCCGGCGTTGGTTGACTACGCCTCTCGGTCTCTCGGCTGGGACACCGGACGAACATCAAAAGCGCCGCATCGCCCCTGTTGAACCCCGACACACACCACCACAATGGCATTCCTCGAGCGGATGAAGTCCATGCCGGACAGCATGGCGGGCTGCAATCCCAACTATATTCTGGCAGTTGTGTGAGTTCAGCAGTTCCATGCCACTAACCTCATTCTGGCTGATTCTCGTAGATGCTCTGCCATGTTCCTTGACTTGGCAAACCTGAGCGCTATTACCATTGCACTCCCCACTATCCAAGAGAATTTCGATGTGGATGCCGGCAACCTGCAGTGGATGATCTCTGCTTATGCGTTGACTTTCGGTGGCTTTTTGCTCCTTGGCGGCCGTGGTGGAGATGTCTTTGGGTGAGTAGATTGTTGCACGCTTCGTTGCTATTCAACACTGACGCACGTCGTAGCCATCGCCGGGTCCTGCTCTTTGGCATGGTGTTCTTCGCATTGTTCAGCTTGGTCTGCGCCCTCTCGCCCACCTTCATAGGACTTGTAATAGCAAGAGCTTTCCAAGGGATCGGGGCTGCATTCACAATCCCGCCCGCCCAAGCCCATGTCGCTCTGTATTTCACGGAGCCATCTAAGAAAGCCAAGGCCTTGGGTATCTGGGGCGCGGCAGGATCTTTGGGCTTCATGTACGTTGCCCACCTTAGCCCACTTGATGCAACGCTGACTTGAGCTAGCATCGGCCTCATCCTGGGAGGTGTCCTGACAGCATTCCTCGGTTGGCGATGGATATTCTGGATATCGCTGATCATATCGAGCCTGGTCATCCCCGCTGCATATCTCATCCTCCCTCGCCCGCGCTCCAGTCGCGGCGCTACTCCGCCTCCCTCAGACGAAGCATCAACCAAAGTCTCCCCCGAGGCAACTCAGAAGAAGTTCCTACAGTCCCTCCGTGAGCGCCTCGTCCGCTTCGATGCGCTAGGCATCTCCCTCGGCGTGCCCGGCATCCTCCTCCTCACCTATGCTCTGACCTCGGCCAACGCCACCGGCTGGGACGCGCCCTCCATCATCGCGACGCTGTGTGTCGCGGTCGGGCTGCTGGCGCTCTTCGTATTGCACGAGCGGTCGGCGTCGCAGGCCATCCTCGCGCCGCACCTGTTTCGCAACCGCTCGTTCAACCTCACCCTCGTGCTGGCCGTGCTCACCTACGCCGTGCGGCAGGCGTGCACGTACTTCCTGACGGTGCAGCTGCAGCAGGCCTTCGGCAACAGCGCCATCCACACGTCCGTCCTGTTCATCCCGCTCGGCGTCAGCGCCTTGATTTGCAACACGCTGTCCGGCCGGCTCGTCCCCGTGCTGGGCGCGCGAGTGATGGTGAGAACCTCTTTCCTTCCCCCTTCTTCCTCCATTCCTTCGTTCCACGTAGCAACCTTCCTTCTGACCCCGGGAAAAAACACACAGTTCATCCTCGGCTGGACTCTCTCTATCCCTGGCATCGCCCTCTTCGCCGTCACGGACGCACGCTCGTCCTACTGGCGCACCACCTTCCCCGGCACCATCCTGTACATCGCCGGCATCGGCGCCGTCTACATCTCCGCCTCGGTCGTCGTCGTATCCCAGGCCTCGCGCAGTGACCAGGGCGCCGCCGCCGGCGTCTTCAACGTCGCCCTGCAGGTCGGCGGGTCGGTGGTCGGCCTGGCGGTGCTGACGGCGGTGGCCGAGGGCGTGGCCGGTGGTGAGGGAGCGGGTGGTGGGATCGGAGAGGAAGGGTTTAGGGCGGTTTATTGGGCTTGTGTCGGGTTGTGCGGGGTGGGGTTGGTGGTCAGTGTGTTTGCGATTGAGGTGCCCGAGGGGCTGAGAGGAAGTGTGTGGACGGGAAAGAAGGGGGCGGAGGGAGGGCCGGCCTCGTCCGTTGCGGATGCGGCAGCTGGGGTGGAAGGGACTGGTGCGTCTTCTGTGGCCTCTTCGTCACATGAGCTGCATCCGGTAGTGCAGGAGACACGAGAGGGCTAGAGCAGAGGCGTTCAATATCATCGAACGTCACTACATCGTCGCGGGTGCAATTGAACACGTCCGCGAGGAAGGAGGTCCCGCGCCAACTACCGCCTTTGGTCATCACAACCGTGTGGTTAGCAGGCGCCTCGCCCAGCTACCAGTACGCGTCTCTTTGACGTTAGTGCGTCTACACCAGCGCATATAGCACGTGAAGATCAGAGTGAGCGCGGCTATGCTATAGTCGCCGGCCTTCCACCTTCTTCGTCTTTCCTCCCCATATCGTCACCTGCACTTTCGAAGATCTTCCAATCTTCCGCCATCGACAGGTCTACTCCACTCCACCACCTCGCGCAGCCTCACCACCAACACTTCCTCACCTCCCCACGCTCAATCTTCATCTTCACGACAGCCGTGATCATGAATTTGCAAGGCTACGCGTACGATCGTACGGAGGATTTGAGCGAGTTTGCCTTCCAAGTCTGGGTTTTAGACCCGCTACAGGTCATCAGAATCCACGCCCGCGAAGCTTCACTCCCGAGTTGGCGATCTTCACCCACCATTCCGCTCGAAGCTCTTGACTATGACGAGCTCGTGTCTGCGCTTAAGCGTCACATTCGTCATGAGCCAGGCTATGCAATCGATAGGATGGAAATCGAGGCTTTCATTATCCCCTACGGAATTAGCTATAAGGTCCGTCACACGAACGACTTAATTACCCCCTTCAACAGAGCCGTCCTCGAAGGCTGCCCGTGGCCATCTCTTACGGTGGACCTGGTTCTTCGGCCCGCCGTCAGTGATGCTCCCGCTGGAACTGCCGAGGAAGATCTACCTGCAGAGGAGGCCGCTCGGGTCGACATGTCCGCCGAAAACGTAAAGAATCTACCCATTCGCTGAACAAGCGCTCCAGGTGGTTCAGACACCGGGAAGAAGCTGTTGGCTTTCCTGGCACTACCGCTCGTGGTTGCGGTCTTGGCTTTGGTGGCTTTAAAGGTTTCTTTCTTCAAGGCGGCTTTTCTCTAGCTAATGGCTCTCCTGGCTGGATAAGATTGTGGGACGGAAAGTCTTCTACTGGCAGGCAATAAAGGACGTGTGGGAACAGGCTCTGCCCGCCACTCAATGGCACATGAACGACAGCCACCTGGTGTGAAATCGCCAGATGGAGATTATTCTAAGAGACCAGGAAGCCCAGCAGGAACCCCATAAGTTGCACCACCTCAGGAATGCAGGTTGAAAGGGCCGTCAAAACCGGAGACAAAAATACCGAGGCTTACTTAGCTTATCTAGAATGGGAGTTCCACAATAAGGGCGTCTTCAGCTTCCACCTCATCAATGCCTTGTTCGAGCATGCCTGTCAGGGAATCGGTAAGGTAGGCTGAACAATCTCAATTTGGGACTAGGAGAAGAGGTGCTACGAGAAGACAAGAGAATTAAGAGTCGAAGAGACTCTTTATCATTGCCCTTCCTGATCGATCTGGAAGGAACCCTGACATGGTAGATAGCAGCCGGATCGACCAGGTTGATCCGACAACATCATCATAATCAAACTGATTTACCACCACCACTCCCGTGCTGTGTCACTCTTAACCTCCCGGTCTTAGCGCAGGTGTCCAAGGCAGCCACTCTGCTTGATGTTTAATCATCAGGCAAGGTCTATATTGTATGGTGCAGCTTTCTTCGCCGTAAAACTTTCGATGCTCATTGGTCAGAGGCGTTGTCGTTGTAGACGAGAAGAGACGGGGCCGGTAGAAACAGAAGTCTTCAAGCTTTGAGGAGAACGTGTATGAGATGGGGATTTGGCGAAACATAGATGAGCTTTCCGAATGTGCGCATGCATTACTTTCTGCTTAAATGTACACAATCAATCATCAACATTCAAGTCCTCTGGTATCTTTTCTTTGGATTATCTTATCCAAGCTACAAGCATGGTTATCTCTGCGATACCCTGGTAGTATCAGTTATCGTCCGTAATTATCACAAACTCCCGACACCTAGCCCGAGGCCACTTGTCAAATACCTTAAGGCAAGTACCTAGTATAAGACGGGCTGGCCCGAGCAACGGAAATTAACTTGCACCCTAGCTCCGTTGGTCAGAAGTAAACACAGACCCATCCTGGACCGTTTCCTCATGCAGGCCCCAGTTGATCTACGTGCCGCAGAAACCTTAACGGGAAGCGATGATGCACACGCATGCATGATGATAATAATAATAATAAGGTGGCGGGTGCGCCGCGGGTGGTGGTGTTGCGCACGGAAGTAAGCGGATCGAAACCAGCGGGATTGAGCGCGCGCGCGTGGCGGTCGCCCCGCCGATCCGCAGCCATGCGGCTGAGCAGCCTGATCCCTTCCTGGGATCGAGGCCCCGGGGGATCGTGCGCGCAGCGGTTATGAGACCGGGGGGTGGGGAGGGATCGAGGGCGGACGGATCAACGGACTGGTCTAGAACCTTTCTTTTCGCAATCGTGGTGCAAGGCGGGATATGCCCGCGGGGAAACGCGGGAAATGCTGATCATCTGGCAAGGCTGTGTCTCGGAAGGGGAGGGGGGCTTGGCTGGTTCGTGGTTCAAACGTGTGGGTGTGGGTGGCTCCTTCGCGTTTCACGTTTTGCTGCAAGGCCTGAAGGACCAGGAGAGTCGAAACAGATCTGGGCGGGAATCTACAAGAGAAAAAGAAACCATGCAGCTGAGAGGGATCAGGCTATTGATTTCATCTGGTGCTGCATGATTTGCGCCGCCGACACTGGTAAAAGGGGAAAAACAAGCAAAGATGTATTGTGTATGTAGACCTATTGATGCAGGGATGAAGCTCCTAAACGCCGCTAAAGTAGGCGCTAAACCTTGCTACCCAACCCGGTATACCTGCCTAAAATTGGTAAGAGTAACAAAAACGCATCTCGGCCCTTGCAGAACGGGTGTCGGCCGGGCGTACGACATACAAAGTTGTTTAATGGAAGATATTAGCATGAGCAAAGATACCCAACCAGGGTGTAAAGAGAGTGAAAGGGCTCCGTAATAGCAAAGCCTGCCGGGTACCCGTGGCAGCACATGTATGTTATTCTGAAGGAATCCAACGTCTAACGGGAGACTTGTTGTATTACCGTGTCTCCTTTAGCGATTTGAAACGGTTCAAGTTGAGGCTGAAGCGCTTTTTCGACGTTCTCACGAGAACGAATATACCTGCTCCGATAAGACAAGACGACCCAAGGTTGAACGAAGCAGTGAAAGGTAATTAAAATTTTAAGCGTTCATGATGTAAATATTCGTGATATGCTGTCTGGTTATACAACCATTGCCTCGGAAGCTTTTGCAGAGCTTCGAGCCAACAAAAGCTATGAAGTCTCATCGACGCGGACTGTACCTCAAAGAGTCCACGACCCGTAGCCAATTCTACCAAAACGCCCCTTGATCCTGATCCCGCGCCCTGATGCTCTCTGGGTATATACCAAACGGAAATATCCTAACGAAGCCTCCCAGCTTTTACCAAACCTCCAAGTGGACAAAAAAGAGACGAGTCCCACTCATACAATCCTCCCCAACTCCACATCCTCCCACTTGCCACCCGTTCCTTCTCCCGCCTCCGCCCCTCCATCCGTGCTCTTCAAACTCCCACCGTCGCTCCTCGCGCGCGTCAACAAGCTCCCGGAATCCGACGCGACGTTCACCGTCGTCTCGACCTTGATGCCGCCGGCCTCCCCCTTTCCGCCCGCACCGTCGGGCAGCGGCGCCAGGTGCTCGACCGACCAGCCCTCGAGCAGCATGGTGCCCAGTCCGACGATGATGTTCCCGCCGTTCCTTCCGTTGCCGTGGCCCTCCCAGCCCGTCATGGCGCGCGAGAAGCGCACTTTGCACGACGACGGCGACGGCAGCGGGCCGCCGCCGACCGTGTTCTTGGCGTACGAGGGTAGCTCCTGCTGGGCCTCGGCCGAGCCCGTGTACGATGAGGCGAAGCGTCGTAGCGGGCTGAGGACGCGTACGAGCAGCGGGTGCAGGGTGATCAGGCAGGCGCAGACGATGACGACGGCGAGCTCGACGGCGGACCAGAGGGCCGGGATGGGGTTGTAGTGCGTTACGTCGCGCGTGTGGGTGAGGAAGTAGAGATAGTAGAGGCGGATGATGGAAGTGACGCAGCCGCTTTTCAGATGGTCAGTTGGTTTATTCTTATAAAAGAGGAATGATTGGGGGTTTAGTGGAGTACTTACAATCCGCCCAGCGCGAATGTGAAGGCAAGACTCCATTTCTTCTTGTTTTCGAGGTTCATGTTGATGATTGTGGGCAGCGGAATGACCACAATTGCAATGTCGGTCGCAATAGCCATGGAGCAGTGGAGGTACCTAAAGAGCTGTCAACTCCGCAGCCCCGAAAATAGAAGGAGAGCATGGACCACCTACCAAATAGCAAGGTAGTCAATACATTTTCCAGGTACGGTCGGGTTCCAGAATTTCTCCACTGGGGTGCAGGCGAAAACGCCGCCGAAGAAGCAGACGAGACAGCAAGTGATGATGAAGGCCACGGTGGCCCACGAGGCGAAGACTGTTTTCCTTCCAACAAACACGCGGATGTACTGGACGAGGATGGAGATCTTTGCGAAGGCAACACCCATAAGGTAGGTCCCTAGGATTCCATTGTCAATGTGGAGGCTCACAAGAAAGCAGTCGGCAGGGAAAGCTTACACGTCGAGACCCAGAACCAGTGCATTTGATTCCCGAGCTTTTGCGGAGGAATGTCATCCATGTGGTCACCCAAACCGTACTTCAGTTCTATGGTCCCAGTAAGCAATGAACGAGGAAGGATTCTGGCGACACCTACGTTGAACGTATATGGGACATAGTGCTATCGCGAAGAGCAATGCGATGACAACCATGCTGTCATCCCATCCGGGATGCCGGCTGATACAGAAGCGCGTGTAGACTCGTAATCCGACGAAAAAAGCTGCGACGCCTGCGCATACAAAGCAAGCCACCACCGCATCATGGCCGGTGGTCATGGTTCCGGAAGGCGATGAGGGAAGAGCGAGGGTCGGCGGATGGATGCGGAGCGGATAACTGAAGAAGTTTGTCCGAGAAATCGATGACGACGCCGATAATGATCATCGAGACATGAAGGAACAGGTGATGGCGGGAACAGGGTATGAAGGATGAAAGTTTGTCGGGATACTGACAGCCATCAACCCAGGTTCCGGTACAGTTGAGGATTCCCGTGCCTTGAAAAGAAATAGGGAAAGCGGTCAGACAATCTGGGATTACGGGAGAGGGAGGCCCAATGCACCACTAAAAGGACCCTTTTTCCCTAGCACAACAACCTTGGGGTGTGCAGAGGAGGCCGGTGGATGATGGCTTGCGCCGGCGCGGGCGGGAACGAAGTAACGGCACCGAATCACACGCCAGTGACAGCGAGGCTGCAGACGATCACTCAAGCGCCCTAGCGTGGTTCCCACGTGGAATGCGGGAGAGCTTTAACACGACGCTAGAACAGGGTAAGCGTCCATAGTGGATCTGCTGCAAATGACGACTGGAGTTGCGCGAGAGGAGGCCTGTTCCTGGGCGAGCAGTCGATTCAGAGCGGCTTGGAGCAGCCCTGGGCGTTTGCGTGATTTCTTCAGATAGCGCTTCGCGCACAAGGATGTCGAGGGATCGAGCTCGGAGAATCTCACCGGGGAAACGTTGCCATTCTTAGTTCGTATTTCGCCATGTGGAACCAGATCAGCCATCTGTACATAGTTGAACCGGCCGTTGTCAGAGTAGCGCCACGGGCGGGAGTCATCATTGTAGCGCGTCAAAAAAGAGATCATGTGGTATCTCCAGGTGTGATTGTGCTCGATTAGGCCCCCGTTATACCGCCGCGAATGCTTAACGATCCTGGTGATCCTGCTTAGTTCTTCAGTGATAGAGGAGCGTCGGAAGGCAACGATTCCCGCCTTAAACTCATGAATCTGGCGTGATGACGGCTAGTGCATGCTGCAGCCAAGACGTGGGTGATTGATGCGGGGAGGCCTCCGGTTGACACGATTCGAGCGGATGATCCGCCCCGCATCCGTGACGACGCACGGGCGGGCGATGACGATTCGCTTTGATGACCAGAAACGGCTGAGGCGCTGGGGACGGGGCTCGGATAGTCGACCGACTGTAGCGCACAGGGGGGCCTCGTGGCGTTGTTGGAGGTAAGGGCTGGCCCGGGCTGAGCTGCTGCCCAACACTAAGGAGCTTGTAGCAGTTTCAGGCCCGTTTCCTAGCTTCCATAAGGGACGGACTGCAGATGTGGGCCAACGCTATCGGAATGCTTATAATTGATCGACAATACATATTCTGTGCAAACATGTCGCACTGACTCGCGAATGGAAATGAGTCCTTAGTATCGCCGAATCCAAGGCCTGCATCTGTCAGGAACAGGGGCGGCGCGACTTATTCCCGGTCAGTCGTCTCGCATAGATCGCAGAGTCTTGACTCGGGGTTACGATCGGCCGAGCGCAATTCGTCGTTTCCTGTACTCCATACGAGCAAAGAGGTGGGGATGCCCCAATATTGAGGCGGTTGAGTGCCGAGCAGGATTCCAGCTTACTCCCAGAGAAGGTCCCGGAGTTGAACAACACCAACCAATGCCGTATCCGAGTCAGATCGGGTGCAGAAGATCCCTGATCACGAGATATGGACGGCATGCACAAGATCATCTCATGCGTCATGAAGCGAGGCATTCCGTACTCCAAGATCTTCGCCCAAAAGAGATTTTCCCGGAGAGCAGTCCACGTGAGGTCCTACGAGATGGTCGGCTTCAGGTTGGTGGCACAAGATGGCTCAACGACCAAGTCTGGACATTCACCGCCTCTTTGCATCCACCAGTGTTTGCATTCCAAATTCAAGAATACGGAGGAGCAGATCATTTATGGGTTTCTCGAATGGAGGCGAGGTACCATTTGGGATCATCTTCGACGCAGGGGCTCAAGGCGTGGAAGATGAAGGCCAGAGCCAGCGGGGACTTCATCAGCGAGTCGAAGCGGTCGGTGTCCAGGAAGGGAAAGCCGGAGTTTGTGCAGAAGTAGCAGTCGCTGTATATCTTCTTATTGCCGAAGACGCGCCAGAACTTGCGGTAGAAGATGGCGTTGTGACGCCAGTTGCGGGCGCGGCGGTACGAGTCACATGACAGGCTCCAGCGGTCGTGGGCGGCGCGGCCGCAGCGGGAGCGGGCGAAGATGCGGTCGGCTATCAGCTTCTCGTGCGAGGTGACCAGGTCGGCAAAGCGGCGATTGACTTGGCGCAGGCTCAGTACGGCGTCCGGCGCGTCGATCAGGACCTGGAGGAGCAGCTCGTTGGGGAGGCTCTCGAGGGAGATGCGGGCTCCCTCGGAAGACATTGCCGGCCAGGGTCGAGGGCCGCGCGGCACATAGGTGAGGATTGAAGGGGCGGATCGAGCAGAGGGGCTCTTCCGGGGGCTGTCGGAGTACTTGAGGGCTGAACGAAGTTCGGGAACCGAACGGACTCCCGCCGTTACCGGCCCTGCTCACGTGCCCCGACGTCATACGATCTCCCGAACGCACCCAGCCCCCGTCTGCAACAACAACTTCTTTCTCACACCTATTGCCTCTTCTGGGCCGTCAAATCCTCGCGATTACGAAGCATGCATTCCTCAATCCTGCCACTCGGGATGCCGCTCCTGACGCGGACCGAGGCCCGGATCCTGTGCATGCGCGTAATCAATTCCGCCATTCAGCTCGCATGATATCAGCTCAGACGAGAGTTGCTCCCAACAGCGCCAGCGTGCTTTCACGATAGCCACTCACCGCAGTCTCGTGCGCTGAGCCGTTTCACCTCTGGTCTGAACGACTGCTGATCTTGCTCTTTTCGTCCCGACATCGGGCTATGACCTGTCACGAGCGCCACAGAACTTGCTTTTCCAACCCATCACCATCATGAAAGACACCAAGACCTTCGTTCGGGACCACATATACCGCCTTTTGTTGCCGTCCTCGCGACGCGCCGCTACAGACCCAAACCCCACTCCGCAACCCAACAAGCAAGGGTAAACTCTCAAGTGGACGTCAATATTCTCCACTGATATTGTTTCACCTGCGGGGCCCATCTGCACGATAGACGCTCGTTGTCACGGACGGTGCTGGGAATGTCGCCGGGTAGCTG
>RHKH01000002.1:406307-423613 GCA_009829795.1 Lasiodiplodia gonubiensis | reverse complement strand
AAAAAAAAAAAAAAAAAAAAAAAAAACGGTTAAAAATATCGTCCGGACGTAAATGTATAGCTATTGATTCTATATCTACGCACGGATGCCAGCTTCAACTACCCATGACATGAGCGAAAATAATTCACGCTAGCCGTCGGCTGCAATAGCTCCCTGTACACCCAGCCAATCAGGCGAAAATATTGATGCTTTCAAGTTCGTTGGCTCCGTTAGACTGACACGTCAAAAGAATACTATCCTTGACCCGCCTATCCATTTGCTGAGAGTTGTAGATACCATTCCCAAGAAACATGGAATGTCGTCTTTTGTCTATTTCGAAGGGAAGGTGACAGTGAAGATCTGCAAATCTTCAATGCCCAACCGCTTTCTCGGCAGGCTCCCCACCATCCATCGTCGGGCCCATGTACTCCCTCCACCTAGCCATGTGCAATGAATAGATGTATTCCACTTTTCTCCTCCCTTGTAGTAGAAAGACATGTTCACGTTCTACAGGGCTAAAGATTCGGGAGTTGTATTTCGCAGCTTTCTCAAATCTGTTCAAAGCTGCAGAATAGGACTCGGGATTGGCGGCACCGGCGTTGCGCAGGCCTTGGAGATATTGCTTCAAGTAATTGTCCAGCTGCTCATACATCTCCGCAGCCAGGTCCCCTGCGACACTTCGTGTTATCACAAGAGCTGCGAAGCTCGGTCAAGGTATCTTACTTTTTTTCACCATCGATGATTCTTAGCCCCCCGTGGCAATATTTAAAAATGGCTGTGTAAAGGCTGATTCTGCGTTGAACGTATATCTTTGCATCCACACTCTCGTTTTCCTCCGTGAAAATCTGGTTCAAGCCGGCCTCAACGTATGCCCACCTGAAGTTATACGTTAACCTATGCAAGATGGGCGAGATCGGAGAATACCTGCGTGTCTTTTTTGGGGGGCAACGGTGGCATGGGCAACGACATTTTGGGTGTTTGACGGCAGTAGG
Organism: Lasiodiplodia gonubiensis; assembly: GCA_009829795.1. NCBI lineage: Eukaryota > Fungi > Ascomycota > Dothideomycetes > Botryosphaeriales > Botryosphaeriaceae > Lasiodiplodia > Lasiodiplodia gonubiensis. Next base: position 422,642 of record RHKH01000002.1, on the reverse strand, counting down.
AAAAAAAAGAAGGGGGTTTATGAGGATTATATGGTACGGTACATATCAAAAGTCTCTTCCGCTCTGTTGCGGAAATTGGCAGCGATCGGCGGACGGGACTTTTGGTACGATTCTCCGTACTGGATGCGGTGATGGATTGATCCTTCAGCCAGGGATCATGGTGGTTGCCTTGAGTAGCGGCAACACTATACCCCATTAGGAAAGAGTAAACTGACCGCAGCTTTCTTTCCCGCGCCTTATAAGCGCTGCCGATTGAGAATGCATGCCATAGCAAGAGAATATATATCAAGACCCTCTCAAACTGCAAGGCCCGTGAAATCCCTCAGATTCTCCTCCAATGGAGCAACGACGCCCTCATAGACCGCCCGCCGAAACTGCCCATCCTCCAGATCAATCTTCCTCGTATCGAACGCACACCTAATACAACGCCTTACCGCGTCCGCATACCGATCGCCGAATTCATTCATCACCTCGTCAAGTAGCTTGTTTGCGACAATGATGTCTGAGGCCACGCTCACACCGCCTTTGCCCGCCATTGCCCCATCTCTCAGCTCCTCGAATGGCTTACCCAGGCAGAGTTCGATGAGGAGGATACCGAGTGCAAAGAGCGAACGATTGAGGACGATGTCTTCCCAGGCCGAGGCTGAAATGCCGTTGTCTGCTGGGCTGTTATCATCCACGTGGTTGGTATTGCACGAGACGAATGGATCTTTGAAACTGTCATCGCCTATGCCATCGAGAAACGCGATGTCATTGTGGTCCCAAGTGTCAGCTAACCAAGGTGTCCGATAGAGATGAAGGAGGTTCGTAGATAGCAGGACAGCCAAACGCAACCGGTGGCCTGCAGAGAAGCGCTGATGTCCGATGGCATTGGATGCAAGGACACTACGGAGGGAAAGGATTGAGATCGTTCTTTGCATTTCCAAGGGCTTCTGGGACCGGTGAAGACTCAGTCTTTGCTTCGTGTTCTCATCTTCCAGGTAGCCGAGGCAAGTCCCCACGCAGGCGCTTTTAGTAGAGCAAATTTCCTGGCATAAATTTTGGATCTGTACGAGGCTCGAAGCATTTGCCGGCTCTGCTGTTGCTATTTTCGTGGTTGAATCGGAGGCTCGGACCGTTACAGACTCAAACACGACTCTCTTAACTACCCTTTTCCCAGAATGTTGGGTTTCCTTCATGGTTGGTACAGTCGCCTGAACCTGGAAAGGATGGACATCGACCGCCTCCACACCCCACGGTGCGCCTACTTGAGCCACGAGCCGTGAGCTGTAAGAGAGGACTACACGGAGAGGAGGCAGGCTTTCGTGAGGGCTGGATGTCTTGATGCTTTGAAGCCGCAAGTTGATGCCATGAGTGGATCGACAGCCACATTTGAGACCAGCGCAGATAGTATTGTAGACTGACGCTGTGTAGCTGCGAACTACGTCGAAGTCAGGCGGTTGGTGTCTTGACCGGGTTGGTTCCAACACCAAAGCATGCTGTGTCAACGTTCGTAACGTTGCGTTCAGTTGTTGCATCTGAGCAACAATACCATCATACTCAGACTTCTTCAGGCTGAAGCGTAATCGGTGGTACTCCTTTCTGAACTTGCTGGAATCATTCAGTTGGAGCTACAACCTGTTGTCAGTTTGATGCGATGTCTGATACCTACAATCAGATAGAAACCACGCACCTTTCCAGCCTTATCCAGCCTCAGGAGTCTTTTGATTTCTGAAACGGTACGCAGCATACTCCCCATGGTTTCAATATAAGCCTGATAGGATCTTGACAAGCGCTCTTCCAGCATCGCCTCCAGTTTCGGCCTTTTCCAGCCTGGTCCACCGGGCTGGTCGAGCAGTGCTGCATGTTCCTCATTGTCTTCAATAAGAGTATTGAGCAGTTCCTCACAAGTATTTTGGTATATAACATACTCTGCCTCGACCGTCCGATGAAGGTTGCGCAACGGTATCTCATATTTCAAGTACCGTTCTACTGTCGAGACACCGTCCGCATACACCTTGATCGCTTGGATGACCAATGGAAACGCACCAAGTGCGAGCCCGGCCACTTCGATGCCGGACATAGTGCTTGCTGCAGAAGTCGAGTCGTTTGCGAGCACATGGGTTAGAAGGAAAGCATCGGACAAGGCTGGTTGCAAAGCTGAAAACGAAATGCCGTCACGTTTAAAACGTAGGGCATACTTCAGACCCACTACTTTCATGCAATCATAGATCATGGTCATGTTTGTGCAACGGTAAGAGCGGGGTAAATACTATAATAACTGACGTTGTCCGGATCAGCCAAACTACTTTAAAAAACAAAAAACTTTGACCAGCGAGACTGCATCATCATGTCGCATGTCGACAAGGTTATGAAGTGGATGGCTGCTGAAACAGCTGGTCCGACTATAGCCTTGTCCGTATCGTACTGTCTTCACTCGTTTGAAGATTTCATTTTCCAAATCCACCCCACGAATCCTGAAGCGTCAAGCTTGATTGAGTCTTCTAAGGTAGTAGATGAGCTGGGCCGCTTCCGAATTTGGGCTGGAAATATTGGCGCTCATCGCAAAGGTCGATCGTCTTTGGATTACCGCCTGCGGGATGCATCGCATATAAAAGTCAAGGTGCAATCACTTCTATCTGATTTGCAAGATGCGATACAAAGAGGTGAGTGAGTACAATATGTGTTTTCTAAGCTCCGAAGTTGATGATCCAACAGCTCTGGAAATTCTCCGTGGCGAGCGCGAACCATGGGATCAACGACGTCTCGAGTACGATTCAGATACAGATTCAACGGACAGTGAAGGCGAATCCAGTTCTCCACAAGGAGATACTGAGCTTCGACAGCTCATGTCCAGTATCCATGGGACGACAACACCTTTGCTGCGCTTGTCCATGGCCATACGGAACCCTGCGCCGCATGATCAGTACCTGACGTCAATTGATATCCACAAATCTCACTTCAAGCAATTTGACTAAGGATATGTGCGCGACAAATTTCCAGAAGCAGCATAATATCTCGTCACTACTCTCGGCGAGGCTATCTCTCGAAGGCGCGAGTACTTCAAATACCGTGAACTGCACAATCAGAAACTTTCAGAGGGTCTGTCTCAAATTCGAGTCCGAGTGCGGTCAATTATAGCAAAGATTCAGAGACGATAATCGCTGCTCAAAGTACCGCAGCATCTTCACTTCCTCAGAAGGCCAAGGTCAAAGATTTCCTTCCCCATCTGGAGGATCACCGATCAGAATCTGGCCAGACCCAAACGTCGTTCGCTACCTCTGCAGCGGGTGAGGAAGGTCCAAAAATTCCGGCGATACCAAAAGAGGCCCATGATGGCAATCCATTTCAGTGCCCGTTGTGTTTCATGATCATATCTGTGAGCCCGAAGAGATCTTGGAAGCAAGTGCGCCAAATCGTTTCCTCCCTGATATGAGTCTAACTACTTCCAGGGAGCATGTTCTCAGAGACCTTCATCCGTATTCTTGTAAATTCCCGGATTGCACAAGCTCAAAACGTCTATTTGAGAAGCGTCATGAATGGTTTCAGCACGAACTCCAGGTCCACCGCAAATTTTGGGAGTGCATTCGAGGCTGTCAGGAGCACTTTTCCTCCCAAACTAACTTCGAAGAGCACATCCAGCAGCGTCATTCTGAACTCAACCCCTCGGATGAGCTAGTGCATCTTTTATCTCTGTGTGAAAGACTCCATCATCTAGACTCCGAAGCGTGCTGCAACTTGTGTGGAAAAGGTGGCATCACACTAAAAGAGCTTGAGAAGCACGTTGGAAAACAGCAAGAGCAGATTGCTTTGTTCGCATTACCGCGAATATTTGATGAAGGAGGAGAGTCAGACGGCCCGCATTCCGATGCTGCAGGGTCCCTAGGAAGTAGCCAATCCCAACATAGTGACTCAGAGGAAGGGGCTGACGACATGGCCAACCTTTCTCTTACACCGGGAGTCAGTGCAGCGAATGCCACATCTCAGAAGTTGTCTGGAGACTCGGAGGGGGAGGGACCACAAAACGCCTATGCCGACGTCACAAGAATCGCAGAGAATAATCAAGACCGCTTAACCGAAAAGCAGGACTTACCAACGGGCGCAGGAAATCAAACAATACCCCAACACTACTTCAAGGGTGGTGAAGCTATCTTTTGGTGTGTATGTACTGTCTCCCTGTCCCCTTCTCTCAGGCCTGTATGAAACTAACAGTGACATAAAGTGTCAATGCAGTAATGGCCCGTTTATGACATCACTTTACCCGGCTTGCATAAGTTGTCACCATGACCGATGTCGTGGCTGTAAAAATGATTGAATCTCTGTCATGAGCCTGACTAAAGTTTGGAAGAGATATCAAGCCTTATTCTTTGGACGAATATAGTTGGCTTTGGTGATAAATAAAAGCAACGTAGTATAGATATCTACGATTCTGACTAATACTTCAAAATAATTTCGAAAATAAAACTGCATCATCGCCTTAGGTTAGCTGTAGCCTCAACTATGTCACAACTGAGGTCGATTTTGCTAATTCTGCGCTATGATGTTTGGCCTTTACCATACTTTAGAACGCCAATACATATGCTAATAATAGCCCTTTTCCCTATGGTTTCCCTTTATCTCCTTGGTATGTATTTTGTCAGCAGCTTGAGTCTCGTAGCCCAAAGCTCAACCCCACCATCCAACTCTATTCGCACAAGCACCACTTCTTAGTGGTGATCTCCTACAGCCCTTTTAAGCAACTAGCTTCATCGCACCTCAACAGATAAGTCCGAGTAGATAAAAAAAGAAAGGGTAAGGAAGACATGGGTCGAAAAGCCTAAAACACTCGACCTCCCGACAAAAGCCACGAATACCGACCCGGCTCTCCCACCTCTCCCCTCCACCAGTCAACACCCGTACCCTGGTCGGCCGACATCCGGTGCGGACCGTTCGTATACATGATTACGTACGACCACGGCCAGCCACACCCGTCCAACCATTCAGCTCCACCAGCTCAACTCAGCCGGGATCAGAGCAGCTGATTGCCCGCCTTACCCCAGAAGCCTCAAACCCCAATCAATCGCACCCCTCACCTCCCTCGCGGCGGCACGTTCGCTCTCGGTTTGAGCGAAAACGGTCTGGTTGGTTACCGTCCTGTAAGCAGCCCGGATCCATTTCCTCGGGTTATGTATGTACAAGGAGAATCACGCATGTGTACCCTACAGTGGGTGCCGGAAGATCCGAACCATCGTAACTAGTGTCTGGCAGAATCTGAGCTCGCTACGTGGATAGCTGAAGCTACCATCTGGTCGTACATTTGGAATTGTTAATGTAGTACATCTACGTCTGGATGGTAGCCCCAGCTACCTACGTAAGTCGGGTGCCCTCTCGCGAAGATAATAGCGGAGCATCGTTTTCTTCCGGCACCCACGTGTACCCGACCCGCTTACCAAGGAAGTAAAAAAAAAAGAAGACTTGATCGCCGGCGCGGAGTCTTGCCTTCGGCCGGGCGAAAAGCCGGATCGCCGACGAGGTGACGGGAGGGCTGACGTCAGCGCATATCTTCCGAGCGGGGGCCCAGACCAGGTCCAACGCCACAGGGTAAAAAAATTCCAAAAGTCAGTCAGCGATCGACACAGGCAAAAGGGGGGACGCGCGGGGATCATCAGGAACCCGTCCAATGGTCATACTGGCCTGTCTCATCAATACTTTGTCGTCAGGAAGGCACACGATCACTGGGCAAAGGCTAGTTACGTTTCAAATTTTGTTGGTATGCCTGCCTACCGTATCTATAACCAAGCCCATGCCATAGTCATCGACAACATAAGAGCTGGGAAAAAAAGGTCATTACAAAACATATACAAGAAGCGAAAGTTTCTCTTCCTCCCACGACCATTCTTTCTTTGCTCCCCTCGTCATCAAAGCTTTCGTAAAGTCGGTCCTAATCTTCGTTTGATGGTAATGATAGAAGATATAAATGGGTGAAATAAAAACAACGAAATCCCGGGTATAGTACTCAATAAACATCATACTTAGAACGAACACCCCGGGAAAGGAAATCCGAGAAGCGTGTAACATCGTGAACGTAAAGGCAAGAAAAACAGGAACGTCCCGGGTATCTTTTTGCCGTAAAGCTCTGAAGAAACGTAGAGAGAAATGCAGAAAAAAAAATCGTCCGTCAAATGAATGAAGACAAGCGGAAGATTTCCGAAAGTTGAAACGTCGTAGGAGGTCGATGAAAAGCCGTAGCGTTAACGCAGCATCGATGCCAAAGAGACACGAAAGCTTCTTCCAACGGGCTTTGGGGGTTCAAGCAGGCCCAGCATCTGCTCTAGAGGGCCAAAGGCATGATGCCTTGCGCTTGGAATCCTGGGAACCAAACATCCCACTCCTCATTCTTCTCCGGCGTGCGCCCAATCACGCACTTGGTCCTTGCCTGTACATCTGCACTCAACGGCTGCCTTCCCGCTACGGCGGGAGCCGCGTGTGCCTCCGCCACGTGTGAAAGCAGCGTCTCAGCAGTGCCGTACACGCTCGTCACACGGCCCTCAGCACAGCAGAAGGAGCAGCCGTAGCTGTATCCAGGCTTGTGGAGATACTTCGTCTCGTCCACGGCGCCATTCTCTTTCGAAGACACGTCGGACATGCTCGAAGCCTTCTGGTGATGGTGGCTCCCAAGGAAGCCCGAGAGGCTCGCAACCGTCTGTTCGTTCTCTGTTGCCGTCGGACGGAGGAGGCCAGATTTGATTTTGACGTGCGACTTGGCGAGGAAAAGCCACTTGTACTTGACAGTGACAGGTGCGCCGTTACCAGCGACATCGTGGACGAAAGTGTAGGTGCGGGGATCCGTCACATATGGCTTCTTGCTGCCAAAGGAAGGGCCCTCGAAGTTGCATTCCTTGCACTGCCAGACGAGGCAGGACGTGTACATACCGACCGGCTTGTTGCGAACAGCAAGACCCTTCTTGAATTCTTCCCGCAGGGACCAAGCACCTTTACAGAAATTGTAATAGTTGTTCGCTTTGCAAGGCCGGCCAAGCATTGGTACGACAGGTGCGACGGCAGCTGACGGGGGAAGCACAGGGGGGGCAGGGGAGTGGGGTGGTGGTGGGATGACGGTGACGGTAGGAGCCGAGAAGGCGCGGTTGTGCGACAGCGTCGTGGTTGCCGTAGATGGCGGTGAGGTCAGCTCGTTTGGCGGAGGGTCGGTGCTGAAAGGGCTACTGTTTTGGATAGATGTGTAACTGTGGCGTGTGCGCGGTGGTGCCGTGGTAACGGTGAGAGAAGCACAATCGTCACCGCTGCAGTTGACGGACGAGACGGTCGCATTGTCTCCCATGGCATTCTCCGATGTTGAGTAGTGGCTTGACGAGGTAACAGATGCGCTAGAGCTTAACCAGGACGTTGGCCGCAAATCTTGGTCCAGCCTCAAAGAGCCCATGCACTGGTTGAAAGCTTCGTTGACATCCGCTGAAGTCCTCACTACGGTAGGCGGGGCCTGCACCGCAGCATTCAGGCTCATGGCCTCGATCTGCTGCTGGTCCATCGACTCTCTTTCCAAGGGGTGAATTGGACGAGGGCTCTCGGGGAAATGGGAAGGGTCGAATTTCCTGTCCTCGAAGTTGCCACGGTTGAACCTGCTGGGAGAGTAGGCGGGCGGTGGCGGTGGGTCCATTGGCGGGCGAAGTCTTACTGGGACTTCTGCAGGGAGCTCGTGGGATTGAGGATTGATCAAATCTTGATGTTCCTGGAATCCACGATCCGACACCCACGGCAAGTTTGAGGCCATGTTGTAACCAGAATTCCTCTTTTCGGAATTGCTGGAGTTGCTGGATTGCGAGGTCAGAGCAGAAGAGCTTCTCCTGTGAGAAAAGACCCTTGAGAGAACACTCTTTGGCTTCTCGTCGGTATTTAGAATGGTGACGGCCGGGGGAAGGTTGTCAGAGAAATTGGTCGAGGAGCGCGACCGCTGGCTGTTACTGAGAGACGACCTTTGAATGCTGCTGATCGAGGAGGAATATCCGGCATCGCTGTTCAATCTCCGGCGGGACTCCGAGGGCATGTCGTTGAGGGCGCGCTGGCGCAGTTCTGCAAGAGCGGTCAAAGTGTCACGCCTGAGCATGACCGAAGCCTCATGCAAGGCAGTGAGGTCGACGACGGCCGAGTCGTTTCGCGTGGCGATTTGCAGGCTCCTGATGACGTCGGACTGGAGAGAAACTGCGATGTGAAGCAGACGCTCACGCGCAATGGCTGGTCAGGTCAGCGTGGGTGCGGGTTAGTTGGCAGATGCAGCACTCACCGTCGCCTATGCGAATGCTCTGGCCCAGCTCCTGGCAGTCGGCAGCGTAGCGCTGCTCGATCTGCGTCTCGCCATTTTCCAGAGACTCCAGCAGGGCCTTTTCCTTGTAGGCCTCTTCGCCCTTTCTCTTCTTGCGCTGCTTCTTCAGTTGCTTGAGCAGCTCGGCGCCACTGTGAAAGGCCGAGGCAACGGCCGAGACGGCAACGGAAACCTGGAGTTTGTCCATTGGTTAGCAATGGAGAGGGTCGCAGGCCCAGACATAGCTGGCTTAAGATGAGAGTTGCAGGCAGCAATGGGGGGCATATTAAGGACTGAGCACGGAGCGAAAGCATGCGGAAGAGGCGGACGGACGCAGCGGAAGGGCCAAGGAAACGTGCAGCCTTACCTCGAGCGCGGCCATGGGGGCAAGCTGTCCGGAATGCGCTGCGCGGGTGGAATCAGCAGTCGCAGGGTGCTCGCGACGCAGAACTCGGCGGCATCTCAGTGCGAAAGGCTGTGGAGGATGGAGGAGTGCGGACGATAAGAATGGGCAGGTGGGTTCACAAAAGCTATGGCCTGGACTTGGGGCAGGGATTGTGCCCCGCGAGCGCCTCCGGGCGGCCTTGTGTGCGCCTGCATGTAGAAGATGACCCTGCCGCAGCTACCACGCTTCGAGAAGGTGGCCTGTCCATCGCGCCTGATAGGTCCAGCGCCCCGAATCAGCCTTCGCTCGCCTGGTGGAATCAGCCGGCCCGCGCTAAGCATTCGAGCGCGGGGTGGGCCGCGCCAGACAAGCGACGCGGCCAGAGAGATTGCTACTCACTCGGAGCAGCGTTTCGTGCGAGGCCGCCGCGTGGCATGCTGACATCAGGCAACAATTTGTGTTGAGACGCAGCACAGCGCCGGGAGGTGAAGTGTCGGATGCAGCAGCGGCCGATCACGCCGCCTGCCTGCTGTGTTTCCGCCAACTCCGCAGCTCGCCCAGCCCGCTTTTCCCGCCAATCGCAGAGCTGCCGGCGCAGCCTGCTTTATGCCTCAACGCTATCGCGCCATATTGCTCCAAATTCTCCGTTATCGGGCCTAGCCGCTGCGAGAGCCCTGTCACGACTGCCCTTCTCCGCATAGCTTCTTCCGACCTCATCACTTCCCAAATCGAGCTTCCAGAAGCAATCCGCCGCGCATCGTTGTCGTCGCAGCAGCGCGCAGCTGCCGTTTCACTCACCACCCTCCCGACGCTCCAAGCTCCGACTGACCCGCTCACCGCCGCTTGCTTGTGTCGATCCGCCTCCGTGTGAGCTCCGCACTGAGCCTCCAAGAAGGGCGGCGGACCCGAACATTTCGCTAGCTCGCTCGGTCCGACTGTGGTTAAATAACGATCCGTCGGCTCCCAGTGAAGTCATTCGGCAATTCGCCCCGCGTCCGCCGAGACTCCGCTCCGCTGCCTCCATACTTTAACGGCCGCAAGGACGCAAGAGCTAACGGAACATGGCCCCGATTGTACATTGATTGTCACGCCGTTGGCCACGTACACGCCTTCGCCTTTCCTTGGTGCCTGACATGACGTGTTAGCCTACTGATCGTCTGAATCGCTCGCCGCCTATCATGAATCTTGCTTAGCCGACTGACAAACATCAACCCGGCACATGCCGCCATAAGGCTCACTGCGCCCTCAACCCACCTGTCTAGTCACGTGTAGGATTTCTAACTCTAATGTGACAACAACGCTACCCCACGATCCAGACCGTCAAGCGTCGAGTGTCGTTGCGGAGGACCTTCGCATGGATCGTGATCAGCAAACTTCAATTACGTAGCTTCCCGGTATGCTTTCATCTTTGATCTCGGGTTCGTGTTTCGCAACCGAGTTACAGACGCTCCTGATCACCTCGCAACATCCAATGGCTCCTTCGGCAGCTGTAAAACAAAGCTAGTAAGTTTGAGCTTGCAGAAAAACCACATCACACCTCTGCCATGGCTACGGAACTCTTCCGCTTCCGGACTTTGTCAATCATCTCCCAAGAAGCAAATGATGAAGTCCTTCCCCTTTCTTTCGGTGGGGCTTGCTTCCGTATATTCTTGCCTCGATGTTGCCATATCACCCACGTGCCGACCGTAATCACCGTCAAGATCACCATGAGCACCCAGTAAAGCCAGAACAGGTGCGAAACAACCAGGCCTTCCGACTCTGAGTAATCGAAGAAGTTCATGCCAAATATTGTCTGATATGTCAGCAAACGCCCTATTCAAACGGCACAAGCACAAAGGCTTACTGCAATGTACGATCCGGGAAGATATATGAGCGTCATCACGGCTATCGTCTTCATCAAGAAGCTGTCTCGCTGGTTTACCAGGTTGTACGCCTGTGAAGCCAGGATTTGTCAACGCTATTCCAATACACGCTCTTTACCAGACTTACAAGGTTGATTTCGTTGTGTATGCGATCGCTCAGAGACTTTGAGCGTAAGAAGGAAGCCCTTATGGTCCGTCTGAGGCCTGAGATTTCCAACTGCGTGTGCCGTGCCGAAAAGTCCCCGCCAGCTACTGGTTCCCCAAATGCCTCTTCGCTGAAGGCTTGGTGAGCCTCGTGCATGCCTTCCAGTGTGCTGAGAGCCACTTCGAGGGTTTCGTTGGAGTGTATGATATGCCTTGCAATTTCATGGAGTCTCTCGAAATTGATAGAGTCGGGAATGCGCCTCTGTATTCTGCCATGTCAACAGCCGCATGTAGGATGATCGAGTCAGCCGTACCTTTTCAACGTCCAGGCGAACGAAGTCTCTCAACGCCCATATCGCTTCGTCGTAGATGTCCGAAATATGCTCTACGATAAAACAGTGCCAATTGTACGGATCGCTGCCATCGATTTGTCCGCTGTCCCAAGCTTCTTGTATCACCGTTTCCAACTCTTTAGGCACATCCATGCATAGGATGAGTGTGACATGATCATGCGCATTCCAGGCGATGTATATACTCGGTTGTTGCCATTCGTATCGGACATCTTGGTCAGACTTCTCTGAGGATTTGTCTCTCTTGACTTGCTTAATCTTGAAACAACACCAGGAGTCTATAGATCCGTCAGCTTTCGCGGACGCGAAGCAGTTCAAGATAACTTTACCATGCCTCAGGGTACCTTGACCCGCTTTGTGAACCGTGCGACAACCGAACAACCCGTTGGAGTCTTTTCTAGCGTGGTGGCGCGCCAAACGGCCAAACCTGTTGTCGACGTCCAGTTCGTTGAGGAGCCCGTCTTGTTTTGCCAGCTGCTCAGCACTGCGGAACCTTCTAGTGGTCAGGCAAATGTACCCGAAACTTTTGTGTCACGTACATCAAACCCGGCAGCCCTTGTCTCCTTTCGACTGTGCCATTATTTTCCAAATCAGGAGAGCCTGGGTTCAATAAGAGCCAGTTTTTGCAGGTCAGTTTTTGTGATGCATACCTTGACTAGGTGTTTCGGAGTCACTGCAAGCAGCAAAACGTGCATTACCGTCCATGTCAGGCTTCTGAGACTATTTGTGATATACTTGAATGAGTTACCGTCGTTTTTCGGGCAGTGATGAGTGGTAGAATGTTCTTGTTTGTGGTAACAGCGGTAGGTCACCTTGGCTTTAAACTGGCTGCGGCGAGGCTGTGATTGTGAAACGATGTGTCTGCCCGACTTTGTGTGCCCCCATTGGCGAATTATCATCATGCGGGCGGGTAGCCCCACCTGCGCGCGCGCTTCCGAACCGCTCGGCGGAGATCTACGCTGATCATCCGGGCTGTCTCTGCTCTTGCATGCAGCCTGAAGGATCAGCAGGTCACGGCCTCTTTGCAAATCAGCCGCGACCGGCCTGCCTTCATTGCAAACACTTATCGCGAAGATATAGGGAGCGGCGAAACCAGCAGCAGAGCTTCTTGGGAAAGTTTGTGGTGTAGCATCGCATTCTTGTGATGGGCGAGCTATCAAGCTTGGTGCGCCCATGCCCTACGCGGTAGGCTACATCACCGCTTGTCGCACGAAGGCACCACAGCTACTGCAGTGCTTGACGGGAACACAGTGCGCTTCTTGACTTTACACAATCAGCTACTTACAACCATACCTACACTTGAGACAGCATCAGCGACCACGATATCATTATCGCACCCCTCCGAGCGAGCGTGCACGAGACAGCGTCAGCTACAGTGACGCTTCCTAAGTACTCGTCCCAATCCCTCAAATGAAAAGTGGCCTGCTCGTCGGGATTGACGCCGGCGTTTCATGGCCCTTTTCCGAATAGGAGACGTCATTATCAGTCAGCCTGACGGCGGTTCCGGAGGCATCGTGCAATACGACCTTCTGAGAGTGAAAGGTGGGAATGGATCTCAACGTCAGGGCTTTCTCTTGGCACAGCCGCACCCAGCTTACTGAATGCTTTGGGAAGCCTGCAGAGCGACTACGAATATAGTGGTATGGCGATCAGCTTCCCTGCTTCGGGGACGTAAGTCTGATAGCTCGCTTTCGTCAAGCAAAGCTTCGACCACGATTGACCGCTCAACCCCACTTATTCGCAAATTTCAGACCTCTTTCGGCATTCAAGGGAGGATGAAAGAAGTTAACCTTTTCGAGGTTCCTCCCATAGGTAACCATCCTAAGTCACGAACGGGGAAATTGTTTGAGTGGATAGCACCTCCGTAAGGACACGCGGGCGTGTCGGCCTTACTGGTGTCTACCCGATGATGACTCTCATTTGGGCTTTTGGTGGTGAAACCAATAGCTTCAAACACGTCGCCCAACGTGTCTAAACAACTTGTCAAAGAGGGCCGTTCAAGAGGGGAATAGGTAAAACGCATCCGACGCCGTTGGCGACAGGACTCCCCCTCCTCCGGAAATTCGCATGACTGCAAAAGTGACGAGACTATAAAGCTCGGCACCCTAGTCAAGGGCCAGTCTGGGCTTGAGCCAGGCTATGACTGGTAGTATCAAACCTCGCTAGGGAGGGCTTGCATGCGAAGGACAGGAGGTGCGTAGTATCCGTTGACTACCCAGCTACAGGTCACAGTGGCATGGTTCGAAGGTCAAAGGGTGCAAGACAGAGAGCCTATGGGCCCTAAGTCGGTGGATTGGCCGCCACCCAGGCAGCACGTCCTTCGATATGGGAAGTTAGGCAACGGGGAGCTTCCGGTTGTTGTGACCGGATGATGGGCCGTAGCAGGCAGACTGGAAACGGTCTCCCTGGCTCGAGAGGACATATCCTCTGTCGGTCGGCGCACGTTACGCGTCGGCTTAAGTTGTAAACCCGTGCAACGTGCGACTATACCTCCAAAGGGGTAGTCGCTTTTCGAGTGGGAGGCAGAGCATCTGCCGATTGAGGGATTGCTTCGAGAGGTGCGGGGCTCCGCCATCCTCTCAGGGCAAACGGTGCGGAAACTGAAGCGCCAATGGCAAATCAGTTGTAAAGAGCGGTCGTGATTCGCGTCTCGCTCCCTCAGTAAGATGTGGACCGACATCGAACAGGGGGAAAGCGTGTAGCCATCGCATTCCGCAACACCGCCTGGGAGGTTGGTAGGGTTAAACGGACAGACCGGGGGTATACCGGTTCGTAACGTCTACCCTGCCTACCATATGTTGCCCTCTCTTAGGGTGAGGCCAATAGGCCGTTTCGGTTAGGGGCTAGCCCAGCGTCCCCGAAAATACCGGCACCCAACAAATCACCACTCACCGGGTATAACCCAGGGGTTTGGCTTTTCGTGGTATGGTGACCTGAAGAGGAAGCGTTGGTCATTTAATGACTGACCAGGTCATGAAGGGAATTTAGTTTCTTCCAACCGGAGCTGGAACTACTTATCCTGCACGCCACGAAAAGGCATTCCCTATGTACAGGAGAGTTTTCTATCTCCATAAACAAGGAGAGCTCCGTCATAGTTCTGCTTAGAATTGTCAGATGTCGCAAAAGCTGTGGCGGTCTCGTTGACCGAAGAGCCTGAAACAGATACCGGGGCAGAGTCGCCATTGCCACCTAATGACTCATTTAACACGAGAGGCCCGCAGAGCTCCACGCTTGTGACACACTTCTCAGGCATCTTGTCTAAAGCAATTGGACCTTGGCTTATGCGCTCTGAGGATTAATAGTCCAGACTTTAGATGTTATTTTCAACGGCCTGTGCCCTCTTATTTTACCGTGAGCCTGCCACAAAAGCCTCTCCGAATATTTCATCACCAACTACCAAGCTAGACATCAGCATTATGGCGCATCAATCACACAATATCCCTTGGGAGGCGCTGAGCTCAAGCCTCGATCCCGTCAAGATCGGCGCCTGCGGAACACCAGAACGACATACAATCCTCGAGGCACAGAGAGGCGAGGCACCCCAAAAGAAGCGAGAGCATTTCGTCCGCGTTTTCATTAAGACGCTCGAAGACTTCTCAAGTTCGGAGCGTGAGAAGTACCCTGCGGAGTTCGAAACCTACGACGACGAAGCCGTCATCCTACCCGACGACGTGGCTCAGAAGGTCGATGAGTACCTCCATTCACCACCCGCCTGGCCGAGCAGGACGGACCCAACCCGTTTCAGCAAGGCTGTGGATTGGAAGAACGTGTTCAGCTCCGTCTTCGATGACCGCGCCGATGTCGTCATGGCTCTGCTGGGTCTGAACGAGATCGAGCCGCTGATGAGGATCGCCCATTTGGAGGCCAAGCCGTTGGGGCATCTTTGGAACTTCGGCGGTCCTAATCCGGGAGTCAGCAATATCGCGCGCGCCGCACTGCTGCCTTACCTCTTTCTGAACGTCATTTATTGCAGGCCGCAGCTCTGGATGCCCGAGGGGAGCGAGGGCGGTGGCAGGGAACACCAGCGCGATTACAGATTCATGGAGGCCTTCAGGAGAGTACTCATGGACTCGACTCAGTCGCGCGGGTCTGATGCATGGACAGTTCCCCACCGGCAGTTCTTTGGACGAGAGTTCTCCTATGGGGAGAGTGGTGAGAAGCTAAGGGATGAGGGCGTCGACCCTCTGGCTCCGGAAAACGCGGAGAGATTGAGAGACTACCTCAAACTATGCTGGAATCATCTGATTCGTGTCCACATGGTGACGAAGGAGGCTGGCATGAATATCGAATGGCCTCGCTTGGTGAAACAGGAAATTCACTGGCTTTGGGGTCCCTCTGCATTTCCAGATCTCTACACATAAGATGAGATTGGAAACAATAGAAACAAGCTTATCACTACCTACAATCGTAGATGAAGTTGGCCAGGCCCGTGATCTGGAGTCATTCATGCCCCCTTATACAACACACACCACCTTTGAGAAGCTGAAACTGAATCAGGATAATAAAGACGTCTCGTGTTGTGTCTGAACCTAACGTCCTCCTAACAGAAGACGGCAATATTGGGTAAGAACCTGTTGATGTCTGCATTGAAAGGCTCTCCAGTTGCCCGGTGAGGCACTCGTTCCTTTCAGAAATCGGTTCCATAGCGGAGCAAAGGAATCATCACATTATTGATTGAGTAGAACTTAGGTGTAAGGCTTTTGAGCAATAATCCGTCAGATAAGTGGCGACTACTGAAGTTGACATAGTAATATGGAGCTGGCAAGGAAGCCCAGGGTCCGTGAACTCTAAAAGGAGACGTAAATACAGAAGACGGGCAGTGGAAACGTGTCAGACCATCAGTCAAAGAGGCAACTCATATCACGGACTACTGCGCTTGTTATATGTTCATGTAACTAGTCTGCTTCATTCTCCGGGAAATCAACAGTCGTTAATGACACTTAAGCCTCTAGGCAACTGGTGGAGTTCGCTATGACTGCGAGATTAGTAAAGAGTTTAATCTTCACTTCAGGTGCAGGAGTTTGGTAAATGCTCTTGATTTAGGCTATCACGCATTTTTACATACACCCTCTACGTTCATTGAAACCTATCTTGTTAGCGCTAACACCAGCCTCACCAGCTCGAGTTGCGGCTCCTCCTACACTTCTTACATAGTTTCCTATCGTTCTCATGGTTGAATTTCACGATCAAGCTTCTGCATTTACATTACTTCATCACACCTGCCTGGAACTCCATTGTCGATGTCCTAATACCCCGAGTTGCCTCCAATCAGCAGAACACGAGGGATCCAAGTTATTGAAGCGAAAAACAAAACAAGTT